>BLSH010123622.1:1227868-1251957 GCA_018402905.1 Glandirana rugosa | reverse complement strand
TGCCTATAAAAATCCCAACCCTATGTGAGGGGACCCCACTCAACAGATTGTAGAAAATAGGGATGACGGCAAAAGGGCTTACTCCCCTAGGTGGTGTTTCTAACAATTTATGCTCAGAGCAGACCCGAGAACTGAGTGATCAGTGATCTTTGAACGCTCAGTTCTTAGTGTAGAGCCGGCATGGGACAGCTTCAGTTTTGGACTTATATGCTGCAGTTATCTAGACCAGTTTGTATGTTTATGTTTTTTGATTGCCACACTTTTATTTTAAAGCAAACCTGACTCTTGCTTAAACCAATTAATGCTCAAAAATGCAAACATCTAAGGCTACTTTCACACTGAAGCGTTTTACAGACGCTATTTAGCTAAAAATAGCGTCTGTAAAGTGCCTCAAAAATCACCCCCAATCCACCCCAATGTGAAAGCCCTGAGTGCTTTCACACTGGGGCGGTGCGCTTGCGGGACGTTACAAAAATTCCTGCAAGCAGCATCTTTGGGGAGGTGAGGGGAGCTGTAATATACCGCTCCTCTACCGCCCCTGCCATTGAAATGAATGGCAAGGGCTTCCAAAGCGGCTGCATACCGCCTCGGAAGCGCTGATCGCCGGCACTTTAATTCCCTTTTTAACCCCTTGTGGATGGTTAAAAGCGCGGCGCTACCGCCCGCATAGCGGAGCCCTATCGCTGGTAAAACTCCGCTAAAACTAGCGAGGTTGTACCGCGACCGCCGCTCAGTGTGAAAGTAGCTTACAAGCAGTCTCTCAGATGGGGTTCTTTGGAACCCTTGGTTGCAAGGGAGTCCTTGAGCAGTTACAGATTGATCTCCAACATAAGGGAATATATACAGTTCTGGCACCAATGCCACATGGAACAGCCAGTGGCATAGTAGTAGTGAACCATCTCTTGTCTTCTTTCAGGTAACTAACCACTGACACCAATCTTTTTTTTATTAATCAGGTAACTTTGTTTATTAAAGATTTTGTAATACATGCATAACAACAAAAAGAAAAACCAATAAAAAGCAAAAAAGTGCAGCACTAATGCAATACAATTGGAGTATCAGCAATGCACTTGCTAGATTGTGGATGTAATCAATATGAGTATATGCAGTGTACACACACCTGACACTGTCAGTGCAAAGCTGAGACTATCCTTATTGTTATACTCATCATATTTATCAAATCTAAAAAGTATTACAATACCGTCCCTGTAGGGTAATTGATCAGGCATATGAAGAAAACGCAACTGAAAAGAATCACAATGCGTTGTACATGTCGACATTATGCAGCATCGTCCATTAAGGTGGGGAGTGACGGAGAGGGAACCAAAGTGGATTCCAACAAAGTGGAGGCTAACCAGGGGGACCATACTTCTTGAATTTTTTTTGGGCAACCCCAATACAGATAGGTTCATTTCTCTCTTGCCAGAACAGCACTGACTGCACTCTGCCATTGAGAAAGTGTGGGAGAACAGGGAGACAACAACTTTTGGGATAGAAGTTTGCAGGCAAGAAAGAATATGCGTATTAGCATGAACCTGGACTTCGGTGGTATAAGGTCCTCAGAAAAGATGCTCACGAGTGGCATCTTAGGGTCTGGTGATAAGGAAATTGAACAGAGATACTTAGCTACCCAAAAAATACTTATAATCTTTAATGTCTCTAAAAGGGGCATTGTTGCCCTGATCACCAATATAATGGGGTTCTTCTTCCCCTGACCACCCATGTAAGAGATCCTTTTTCCACTGATCACTCATGTAAAGGGACACCTTTTCCATTAACCACCAATGTAAGAGAATGAGAACATTTCCAATGACCACCAGAGTAATGCTAACCATACACCAGTCAAAAAATCGTTCAAACACACGGTCTTGAGAGCAAACGATATTGCCATAATGCAATGACCGAATTTTGAACGATAAATCATTCAATGGACATAAATGAACCAGTTTCTCATTCTTTTTTTGCTTCTGCGTCACATACAGTGGGGAAAATAATTATTTCATCCCCTGCAGGTTCTGTAAGTTTGCCCACTTACAAAGAAATGAAGGGTCTATTATTTTTATCACAGGTGTATTTTAACCACTTCAGCCCCGGAAGGATTTCACACTTTAGGGCCAGAGCACTTTTTGCGATTCGGCATTGCGTCGCTTTAACTGACAATTGCGTGGTCGTGTGGCGTTGTACCCAAACAAAATTTGCATCCTTTTTTTCCCACAAATAGAGCTTTCTTTTGGTGGTATTTGATCCCCTCTGCGTCATTTCTGATCGCTGCTATAAACAAAAGAAATTCAACAATTTTGCAAAAAATCCCAAATTTCTTACTTTTTGCTAAAATACAAATAAAAAAAAAACATTTTTTTTCATCGGTTTTGGCCGCTTTATATTCTTCCTCATATTTTTATTAAAAAAAAAAATCGCAATTAGCGTTTATTGATTGGTTTGCGCAAAAGTTGCCGCGTTTACGGATGATGAGAATTAATTTCTGGGGTTTTTAAATTTTTTTATTTTTTACTAGTAATGGCGGCGATCTGCGATTTTTAGCGGTACTGCGATATTGCAGCGGACATGTCGGACACTTTTGACACTTTTTTGGGACCATTGGCATTTATACAGTGATCAGTGCTATAAAAATGCACTGATTACTGTGTAAATGCCATTGGCAGTGAAGGGGTTAACCTGCAGGGGGCGCTATAAGGGTTAACTGTGTTCCCTGGGCGTGTTCTAACTGTGTCTGGGCTGCCCTGGCTGGGGAAAGGGGATGATCACAGCTTCCATGTAGAGGAAGGCTGTGATCATCGCCCTTCCCCCTCTATGAGAACGGAGGCCCGTGTTTACATACACGGACCTCCGTTCTCTCACTGCGGGGGAGCCATCGCGGATAGCCGGCGGAGATCGAGTCCGCCATACCCGCTCCCTGGCCCCCCCCGAACACAGTGAGCGCGCCTCCGGCGGCGCGCGCGCTCACAATATTGGGTGACGGCGGTTTGCGATAACGAGCCACCTTGTCGCCGTCATGCTGCGGCGGGCGGTCGGCAAGTGGTTAAATGACAGAGACAGAATATGAACCAAAGATCCAGAAAAACACACAATACAAATGTTATAAATTGAGTTGCAATTCAGTGAGTAAAATAAGTATTTAATCCCCTACCAACCAACAATAATTCTGGCTCCCATAGACTGGCTACAGTAGGTGCTCATGTGGTACACAGATTAGTCCTGTCAATTTAAGAAGGTGCTCCTAACAACAACTCTTTATATGTATAAAAGACGCCTGTCCACAGAATCTCGTTCTTCCATTCAAACCTCACCATCTTGGGCAAGACCAAAGAGCTGTCAAAGGATGTCAGGGACGAGATTGTAGACCTACACAAGGCTGGAATGGGCTACAAGACCATCAGCAAGAAGCTTGTGAATGATCTCAAGGCAGCTGGGACCACAGTCACCAAACAAACCATTGGTAACAATAAGCTGCCATGGATTGAAATCCTGCAGCATCCACAGGTTACCCCTCCTCAAGAAGGCACATGTACAGGCCCGTCTGAAGTTTGCCAATGAACAGTTAAATGATTCATAGAAGGATTGGGAGAAAGTGCTGTGGTCAGATAAGACCAAAATTGAGCTCTTTGGCATTAGCTCGACTTGCTGTGTTTGGAGGAAGAAAAATGTTGACTATGACCCTAAGAACACCATCCTTACAGTCAAGCACGGAAGTGGAAACATTATGCTTTGGGGCTGTTTCACTGCTAAAGGTACAGTCCGATATTGCTGCATTGAGTGGCCAATGGATGGGACCATGTATTGTAAAATGTTGGATGAGAACATTCTTCCCACCAGAACACTGAAGATGGGTTGTGGATGGGTCTTCCAGCATGACAATGACCCAAAACATGCCACCAAGGCAACAAAGGAGTGGCTCAAGAAGAAGCAGATTTAGGTCATGGAGTAGCCTAGCCAGTCTCCAGACCTTAATCCTATAGAAAATTTACGGAAGGAGCTGAAACTTCGAGCTGCCAAGTGACAGCCAAGAAACCTTAAGGATTTAGAGGAGATCTTAAAAGAAGAGTGAACCAAAATCCCTCCTGAGATGTGTGCAAACGTGGTAACCAACTACGAGACAAACGTCTTACCTCTGTGCTTGCCAACAAGGGTTTCTCCACCAATTACTAAGTCATGTTTTGCTTGGGGATCAAATACTTATTTTACTCACTTAACTGCAACTTAATTTATAACATTTATATCAATGTTTTCTCTGGATTCTTGGTTAATATTCTGGGCAAATTTACAAAATCTGCAGGGGATCAAATAATTATTTTCCCCACTGTATAGGCAGTACCAACAGTTCAATTGTTGGGCAAGAAACACGTTAAAACTTTCAATGTATCGTCCGACTCTTTTACTCAAAAATGTCACCATCAATTTTCGATCTGTGCCTATTAAAGCGGAGTTCCACCCAAAAGTCCTCCTCCCCAGCTCCGGATGCTGAAACTGAGCTTTTGGGGGGGGGGGGGGGGATACCCAATTTTTTCGGGTACTTTCGCTCCAGTGGCCTTAGGCGATCAGAAGTGGAAGGTCTCCTTCCCCCTCCCTCCCGAAGTTTTCTGGGACACAGGACAGGTCCTAGATGACTTCGGGACCAATCACAAAGCGCAGCGCCACTCGTGCACGCGCAGTGTGCCCGCACAGTAGCAATGCCGGCGCCGCGGAGAGGAGGGGGAGAGGAGCAAGGCTCTGTGCAGCTGGACCGTGGGACAGGTGTCTGTTTATTAAAAAACATTTGGAAAGGGTGGAACTCCGCTTTAACTGGACGAAAAACTAACGAACTGTCAAATGACAGATTTTCAAACAAACAATTTCTCAACTAGTGTATGGGGCATTTTCCCAATTATCGCCAATATTAGAAGTCACTTCACTAACCACCAATTTTGCTGTCTGCATTTCTTTCCTTGGTAATATTCATTTCATTTTATTATCACAGAAAATGATTTTGTTATATTGTTCCAAGGTGTTTAAAATGAAGTGTTCTGGATGTCAATTATGCCACATCCATCATTCTTTTATAATTTATGCATAATATATATGTAAAGCGCTGCGTCACTTGACGGCGCCATAAAGTACCTGTAATAAATAAAATAATAAATGACTACATCTACAACTTACTGATTATGCGATTGCAGCATGAAATGTTGATCATTTCTCTAGAGGAACCTGCACATAGCGGCAGCTTCCAGGAGGTCGCTCTGTCACACCTCATTGCAATGTATGCTGCCTTCCTAACCAACAGACAAGCACAAGTTGCAGGGGGAAAGCCAGAGCAATGAGTTTGTAGCTGGGTGTCGATATCTGCATGGCCAATGCCTTACGTTCAGGGCTCCTGAGGCACATTTTCCTGAAAGGGGGAGGCAGATTAATTATTATGGGAATTACAGTTTATCTTAAAGACACTTTGATAAATGAATTTTGCAATGCAATTCCAATTATGCAATTTAATGTTTTGTCTACATACAAGAATCTACATTTCTGTATGTAGGAGGAATAAAATGAGCACAGCTACAGAGAGCTGTAAATGCAGACACACTTTCCTCCTCATTAGTAAGATGTGTTAAAATGAAAAAATGTATAATCGCAGCCGATTTCCTATATATTCTGAACCTAATATAAACTTGTGTTGAGAAAAAAAAAGGGGGATATTTAAAGCGTTACTACACCTACAACAGTAAAATCAGTCTGTATATGCAGTAAAGCATGCTTGTTATACTCACTGTGGAACCGAAGGGGTTAATCCACAGCATTGTGTAAAAAGGCTGTTTGATCCTGTCTCCTCTGATCTTCACCTCCTTCCAGTGTCTCCAACTCATCTCCAAATATTATAGAGGTCAGGGGATAAGCTGCACATGCTCAGTTTGGTGTGTATTGCCAGAGAGTTTTTTTTTTCTTGGGGGAGTGCATGTGATCAGCACAGAGCCAATCAGCACTGTCCAGACAGAGGGTTAGGAGTCCTGCAGGATAGTGAGAGCAGTATGAAAACCCTCTTACAAGCTTTAACCAGGAACTGATAGACTGCTATATACTGCTGAGAAAAGGTATTTAGCAGTTTATATTTACTAAAAGAATTGCATTTCCATGTTCTGTGCACTGTGGGAGATCAGCTATAGTGAATGCAGGGTCCTGGGTTTAGTAATACTTTAATGTGTAAATGGGAACTCTCTGGTGTCTTAACTCTTCTTAAAGTGCATTAAACCCAAAACCAAAAATGTAATTTATTGCAGCCTACCGATCATTAGATGTGGCAGCTGCATTTGTTTTCTTCTTTCACAGGCTTTTTTTCAGCTCTGTTTTCACCTGGTGATCTGGCTCCTGTATTATGAGTGCCTATACTCTGTATGAAGAAGCACCTTTGGACAGCAGAATTGGTAATCCGGTGGGGGTGGGGGGGTGTTAGTTGTTCTAGCAGATTTAAGTATACTAACAAATTGAAGCCAAACTGCAGCTAACACTTTAGTAGTAAAAGTAGATTTGATTTCTTTGCCAGTCTTAGTATTTCGGAACCCTAAAGAGGCTTCTTTAAGCAATAGTTTAGCCTGAATGGCAATACATGTATTTCACTAGTTACATAAACACAGACTAGATGGTCGTTTGAGTACTTTTTTTTTTTTTTCATATTCAAATAAACAGATCACTGAAAGATCCACAGATCTTCCGAACATATTCACCATAAAAATCCAGGACTGAACAAAAATAAAAGATGTATGCAGGGCCATATGTAAAGGATACCTGCAATGTTGTATAGAAAAGCCTCATATTCACCCAACACGTTGTTTACTTATGTAGACACAGACTATAGATAAGAGTTCTGCAACATCTGAATGTCCTAACTTCAACCCAGCAGCTGGCACAGTGTGTATGTGTTCACCATTGCCATAGACACAATTCCCTGCTGGTCTCCCTGGCAGATCAGGGCATTCAGAAGCATTCAAGTCAGATCCAAGGCCGGTGTTTACAGTATATCAGTTAGATGAGGAGGAAAGAGGGGAGACTTATGCTAAACCTATAAAAACTTTCTGATTGATTATTTTTAATTTTTTTTTTTTCATTCAATTTGAAAGACAGATGCCAGCTGCAGTTTTTCACAAATGGTAGCTATATGCCTCAGGATTTTCTCTAAGCAGGGAACACTGTCTCCTATTTAGAAAGCTAGATTAGCCTGCCAGGTGAACACATTCATTTTTTTCTAGCAGCTATAACAACCGCTAGCGATAATCACATGTACAATCCAGCAGGCTGGTTGTACTGCTGCACTTTTTAATTTTGTTACCTGCAAGGCAAAAAGGCATAATGTGCTAGTATGCATCGCATACTAGCACATTATGTGAAACTTACTTCAAAAAGAAGCATTCCAGCGATGTGAGGTCATCACTGGAGACAGCGTCCATCTTCACCCGGTCTTTTTTCCAGGAGAAGGGGCAGAGTCCTGTCTGAGTCAATGGCAGCAGCAAGACTCGGGAGCGCGCCCACATGTGTGCCCCCAGGGAAAGCGCTTCTCTGAGGAGGCATTCGAAAAGAGGAGGAGCCAGGAGCGCTGCTGAGGGACCCCAGAAGAGGAAGATTGGGGCCACTCTGTGCAAAACCCATTACACAGAGGAGGCGAGTATCCCTCCCACAAAGACATTGTGTTCTCCTGGAGGGGGCACCTACCTCCACCCCCTGCTCCCCTTGCCAGGAGAATACAATGGCTTTGTGGGAGGAAAACCCTATCAACATTGTGTTGATGGGGGATTCCCTCCCACAAAGCCATTGTGTTCTCCTGGAGGGGGAACCTACCTCCACCCCCTGCTCCCCTTGCCAGGAGAACACAATGGCTTTGTGGGATGGAATACTCCATCAACATCGTGTTGATGGGGTATTCCCTCACACAAAGCCATTGTGTTCTCCTGGAGGGGGCACCTACCTCCACCCCCTGCTCCCCTCGCCAGGAGAACACAATGGCTTTGTGGGAGGAAATCCCCATCAACACTGTGTTGATGGGGGGGATAGAGCGATTTTCTTTCCTGTATCTCGTGGTTGCAGAAATTAAAATTGCTCCGTCTATGGCCAGCCTTACCTGTATGGGGGAAGTGGGAGGGATAGGAGCTTCGAATCGAACAAGAATCCATATACACAAGCTTTTAGTGAGCTGAAAACAGTGAGTGCTATGCTTCTGTAGGTTGGTGCTACTGTGGGATCTCCTCTGTCACAAGATAACACTCCTAATAGGGAATCAAATAAAACACATTCCATGTGGCCAACCATGTCATGTCCCATATAACTGTATATTTTTTAATTAGAATTAGGCCACTATAATTAAGTCAGAACCATAAACGGTTATCCTCTATGACAGTCTTACCAAGTTCCCCTATGACATGCATCAGCGCCATGTTCCGCGCCGGCCCCCACTGACGCCGTGATGTGGAGGCGTTGTTACTTTTCCTCCTACGCCATTAGGCTGGGTGTGGATTCACTGCGGACACCTCCACCTGTTGTTGGATCTGGCCTCGTTGCCCCCTGCCCCCTCTGGTTGTAGCACATGACGCTGGCTTGGACCCATCCATGATCGGGGGGCATATATGGCTCGGGTTGGCCTGCATGCCTCCACATATGATCCATCACCAGACAGGACGACATCCACAGCACACACACTGGATTCAATCACACAGGTACACCATGTTGATTCCACTCACTTCATGGTATGGTGCTTTTTTAACATATCATTGCTCATTCACTGTTTATGGTCACATTTTATTTGTCTTTTATTTGATTTTGTTTATTTTTACACCCCACTCATAATATCTGAGAGCCTCCTCTCTGGATACATAGTTTGACAGCAGTTCATTTCACTCACTTGCACCATGCATGATTTTAAACACCAAATTGTATTTATTTATTTTTGCACCAGATTACATACATTTATTTTTCATCCTTCCAGACTTTTGCAGACCCACTTGGCATCAAACATACACTCGCAGGACACATGTACTGTGTGGTGGTGGTTTGAACCTTCCCCTGGCTTTTTTCCCCTGTCTTGGGTGGGGTTCCTTGCCTCAGCCCCAAGCCTGACAATATGTTGGGGGTCCCCTTGGTTCACCTTTACAAGCTGGGTTCAATAGTGAGTCTATTTAAAGGTAACAGACCTCTTGTTCTTTACAATTGCGTAATGTTACCACCCCCTTCTTCTGAAAGGGAATTAAGTACTAATTTCAATTTTAATTTTGTTTATCCATCTGTGTATCTAGCTTATTCTTGTATCCTGCTCCTGAAGAGTGGCAATGTAGCCATGAAACGCGTAGAGCTTAGAAAAGATACCAAGATGCAATGTATCATTCCATGTATATGTATGAATTCATTATTGTCAATTATGCTTGGAAATTATGTGCTTCAATATGTAGCAATTTGCACATAACCATGGTACATCAAAGTTGAGACCATGGATTTTTATGAAATGTAAGTTTTTTTTGAAAGAATTGTTTAAAATAAATTTTTATCCATACAATTTTAGATTATTTTTGCCCATCAAAAAAACTTTCCTTGCTATTCAAACAATACCCAGGGATGGAGGCTATCAATATATAGGTGTGCTGGGTCATACTTTGTCTAAAAAGTTCCCCTATGACATTGCATGCTACATGTACAGCTGTGATCATGGTGCGTTGTGTCAAGGTTGGAGGATGTTCCTGTACTGACCCCGATAGTGCATTTCCACAGAACACACTTCTAAAGAGAATCCTTGTTAGGAGTGTTGAATTATAAGGGTTTATATAGGTCCCGCTATAACAATTTCCTTCTTCCTCAAAGTAAACCCTTTGCTCTTTGCTTTAGTGAAAGCAAGCCAGCATGACTAAAAGCATGAAGGGCAGACTTCCTGGGGTTGAGACATCTCACGTATTCTTTCACAATTAAACAGTAACCATCAGAAATAAGTATACGCCCCGTGGTTGGAAAGCTGGCTTTCAACTTGACATCAGAATGGGAATACATTACTTAATGGCACGAGAATGCTGCTGCTGACACAATAAAACATTAAAAAAAAAAAAAAAAAATCAGCAGAGGAAGAAAATCTTTTCAAGTGTATATAGCTCTAGCGGCAGTGCAGAGCCCAAGTTCTATTTTATTAAGCTAGGCTGATCTGCAGTTGCTTTGAAGGCTTAGTGGGGAGAAACACACAATCACATCTGAGCTCCAGTATGTTGTGACAGCGCCTTTACCCTATCAGTATCAGTACAGTCTGTGCACAGCTATAGACAAAGCTCAAAACAACATCTGCAGCACAATATGAAACATACATCTGTTTCTATTAACCTTTGTATATTAAAATATTACATTTTACAATTATTATTAGTGATGCACCGAATGGAAATTTTGGTGCCGAAACCGAAAATGCACTAAGCCGAAAACTACAGTTTTTAAAAAATATTTATATTTTATATACAATTGTCATATGCAGCCTACCTGTGCCTACCTGGCATGTGGCACTGACAGGCAGCAGTGGATGGTACTGGCAGGTGGCACTGATTGGTACTGACAGGCAGCACTGGATGGTACTGGCTGGCACTGGCAGAAGAGATGAGTAGATTCACAAAGCACAGAGTGCGCTGCTTGTAAGAGCCGCTCTGTGCGTGAAACTGTGCCCTAATTACGCTGGAATGCAGAGAGAGAGAGCTGTCAGATTTTCACTGAGATCGGAGGTGGGTGGGACTGAACAGCTAACACCCGCGTCCCACCCACCTCCCGACATCAAGTTGAAGATCTGACAGCTCTCTCTGCATTCCAGTGTAATTAGGTCACAGTTTCATGCACAGATCGGCTCGTACAAGCAGTCTGCTTTGCGAATCTTCTCATCTTCCGCGTCCATTGCGGGTATCTGATGCACACATAACCTGCAATGGACAGTACCCGCCCCTCTTTCGGTATCGGCCCGTTGTTTTGTTTCGGCCGATACCGAAAACACTGATTTTGGCCGAAAATGCAGATCATTTTCGGCTGCCGAAATTTCGGCGCATCCCTAGTTTACACATCGCTTTACAATGTAAAAGGGAGATAATACAGTTACAATACAATAAAAAACAAGAGGATCAAGATGGCCCTGCTCAGAAGAGCTTACAATCTAATAGGGTGGGGCAGGTAGTACAAAAGGTTCTAACTGTGGGGAATGAGTTGATGGAAGTGGTAAAATATTAGTTGGAAGTGTGATAGGCTTCCCTGAAGAGATGAGTTCTCAGGGATTGCCTGAAGGTAGCAAGAGAAGGATAGATAGACAGACAGGTTGAGGTAGAGAGTTCCAGAGGATGGGAGAGGCTCTGGAGAAATCCTGGAGACGAGCATGGGAGGAGAAGACGAGGGAGCTTGAGAGTAGGAGGTCTTGGGAGGAACAGAGAGGATGGTTTGGGTGATATTTGGAGACAAGATTGGTGATGTAGCTCAGAGCAGAGTTGTGGATGGCTTTGTATGTGGTGGTAAGTATTTTTAATTTAATTCACTGGGCAATTTGGAGCCAATTTAGGGATTGGTGGAGATGGGTAGCAGACACCGAGCGGTTGGTAAGGTGGATAATTCTGGCAGCAGCATTCATGATAGACTAAAGAGGGGATAGCCTATGGAGAGGGAGGCCAATGAGAAGGGAGTTGCAATATTCAAGGAGAGAGATAATAAGGAGTAAATGAGGAGCTTGCTGGTTTCATTTGTTAGAAAGGGGCATATTTTAGAGATGTTGCAGAGGTGAAGTCTATAATCTTTTGAGAACGATTGGATTCGAGGCTGAAAGGACAGGTCAGAGTCTAGGATTATACCTAGTACCCTGGCAATGTACCCAATCTACCATAACTTGCCTTAAAAAGCTCCTTTGGCAAACGATAAAAGATCGCCTGGGACGTATTAGGATTTTTACATACTGTATATGTAGCTGACCCATGTGACAGGTCAGGGTGTAGTTCACGGCACTGCCAAATATACATCAAAGGCCAACACAATCTATACAATTCGGCTGCAATCACACCTCAGCGTCGCGTTTTTGAGCTTTGGCATTTTTTCATTAGCCTATACAGAAAAATATAATCGGTTTCATCATTTGTTGCTATGTTTCTCAGCATTTTCATCCACTTTTAATTTATTATTTACTTTTTTTGTAAGGGGTTTAGGCTCCATGCATACAGGATGTTAAAAAAACATTCTAAAAACGTCAGTAAATTTGTAGTGCGTTTTTCAGCTTTAATCAGCTTTTTTTGTACGTCAAGAGTTTTTGAGCGTTTATAGTCATTTTTAAGCATTCAAGGTTTTTTGTGGTCAGAAGAAGAACGACTCTTGAATGCAATTTTAGGGCGTTCAGAAAAAAGCCCATAAACGCCACTGCTCCTAAAGGACAATAAGCATCCATGTGTGCATGGACACAGGATAAGGAAGGGCATTTATGGGCTGTTAAAAAAAAAATGCCTAAGAACTATCGTTTATCAGCTTCAGGATGCATGGAGCCTAAGAGCTATGGGATACAGATTAGGGTTAGAGGTTAATTTATTTATTATTTTTATTTTGCTAAATCAGTGGTTACGGTTAAGGGTTAATATTAGGGTATTAGGGTTAGGGTTTATTCATTCATTTATAACTTATGCATTTTATTATTTGTTTTTATTATTATTTATTTTCATTTAATTATTAAATTTGAGCAGAAAAACACTCAAAAACGAGTGACAAACCGCACTAAAACACTCAAAACTGCTCAAATCAAGCATCTCCATGCATCTTTATGTAACAACAAACGCTTCAAAAACGCACCAATCTGCCCGAATCTAAACCAAAAGAATAGCCCCAGAACTTTTTTGAGCTTTAGGTGTTTGGCTTCAGGTGGCTTGGAATGGAGATGTGAACCATCTCCATAGAGAATTGATTTTTTTTCCCCCTCCAGCGTTTTGTAGCTTCGAGCTTCAAGGTACAAAACACTGAGGTGTGAATGGGGCCTTCATGCTGAATTCAGGCAGACACAAGAAGAAACAAAATTAAAAGTATGGATATTTTTACATAGTTACATTGGTCCAGCTTGCCACTGCTACTACAGTGATCTCCACTAGCTTCCGGGTCCCGTGCCAAGTGGCTGCCTTGTTGCTTACTGAACACTGGATGTCGCTTGCTCATGCCATTCAAAAAAAACGTTACATTTTCTCAATGAATGCAAAGCGATCTCTGATTGGACAAGGTGAAGATTGCAATGTCACTGCCCCTCCTCTACGCCTCATCCAATCAAAGAACATTTTCAATAAGTAAATACAAAGTGTTCTGTGAATGGCGCCTGTGCCATAATATCCATACCTGAAATTCAGCTTTAAGTCAACCCAAGTGCTTTTCTTGCACTGTAATAGTACATGATATATAAGCTAACAAACCAGCAGACCCAAGCATGACCTGTGGGGGAGTTCTATTTATAAGTAAATATCAATTTGCAGTTTTTTGTGTGTGTACTGTATATATTAGAAATAAATGGCCAAGTTCTAAGATGAGACTTTCTGCAAAGAAATGTATGAATTGACAGCTTATCACATTGGCTAACTGCGGTTAGCTTATTTTGATTCAGCCACTGGTTGACATTAGTTAAGGTGGTTGTAAAGGCTCCAGGTTTTCTTACCTTCATGCATTCTATGCAATAAAGTAAAAAACCTACTGTGCAGAGATCCCCTCCCCGACCCCCTTTCTGAGCCCCATCTCGATCCAGCGGTGTGCACAAGAGCAGTGGTTCTCATGGGTCTCTTCTTTCTCATTGGCTGATACTAGTTCCTGCTACTGTCAATCACAACCAATATAGCGAGAGCAGGGACGGGCCAAATTACACTCCATGTGTGAATGGCCACACAGAGCAGTGGCTCGGGAGCGAGCCTGTTTGGATGCCCTCATAGTAAGCTGCTTGCTATAGTGGCAGGAGGGTGGGGCCAGTAGTACGGGCGGGGTATGCAATGTCTCCTCTGCAATAAGTTGCACCCTTCCTGTGTGCTTGCTGTCTTCTTCAGCATGTAAACTGAGCTGCAGATGTGTAGCTTACAGCACTGGCCCGGTCTGTGTGCCAAGATGACTGACTCCTGTGCATGTGCAGAAGTGACATCATCCCACGTCGGTCAATGGAAATGGCCGAAGAACGGCACACAGCTCAACATGTTGGTGAGGGACAGGACTGCTAAAGCAAAAGTAAGTTTAGCTCCGCTTTAAATTTTTGATGCAGCTTCAACATTATAAATACCTACTGTACCATGAGTCTATCATTTACAGCAGGGATATGAAATCCAGCTGCTGCAAAACTACAAATCCCATCATGCCTCTGCCTCTGGGTGTCATGCTTGTGGCTGTCAGAGTCTTGCTGTGCCTCATGGGACTTGTAGTTCTGCAACAGCTGAAGGTCCACTAATTGCATATCCCTGATTTACAGGGAAGTAAGCTCTCCAAAGGTTGTCAACAATAGCATACACTAGTACAATTTTGTTCAAAAAGGTTTCCATTTAAGAAGGTCTGCTTGATTTTCCAATCGTTAGCGGGGTCAAATCGAACAGTGAATGTGGTTTGTGTTCCAGAAAGTCCATTTTACTCTAAAATGGAAGGTTGAAAGCAGAATTCTTTTTAAGTACCTTTGAAAAACAATCGCAATGTCATCAAGCGTACCAAATAATGACAGCCTTAGTTTTTAATTTGTATATACAGTACTTAAGAGAATAGTGCTGCACTAATCCGTAATTTTCCTTTTTTTTGCCATAGGGAAATATGTTGGTTGCCTTTCTCCCCTTTTAGTTGCCTGAAGCAGAGTGACTTTAAAATGGGCTTTAAAACAGAGTCAATGACCCAGAACAAGTTAAAGTGGTTCTAAAGTCAGAAGGTTTTTTTTATCTTAATGCATTAAGTTTAAAAACCTTCTGTGTGCGGCAGCCCCTTCAGCCCCCCTAATTCTTACTTGAGCCCCATCTCGATCCAGTAATGTTGCACGAGAGTCTTGGCTGTCTTGGACTCTCCCTCCTCACTGGTAGAGACAGCAGCAGGGCACCATTGGCTCCAGCCTGCTGTCAAAGTCAGTGAGCCAGTGAGGTGAGAGAGGGGGCGGGGGTTGAGCTGTGGCTCCATGTGTTAATGGGCACAGAGAGCAGTGGCTTGGCTTGGATGCCCCCATAGCAAGCTGCTTGCTGTGGGAGGAATTGGCAGGAAGCAGGGACCAGGAGCCCCGACGAGGGATCAGAGAAGAGGAGGATCTGGGCTGCTCTGTGCAAAACCACTGCACAGAGCAGGTAAGTATGACAATGTTTTTAAACAGAAAAAGAGCGAGACTTTAGTACCACTTTAATCTGCTACATAATAGCAGTGTTTTCCCTAGAATTTGTTATTGGCTGGGTGAAAAAAAATAGGTAACTGAGGTAGCAAAATCATAGCAATGTAAAACCATAGAAAAAATGAAAATCTTTCCTTAACGTTATTAAAAAAAAAAAAATCTATATTTTCAGCAAAAATTATTATTTTATGTGCACAACTTGATCTAATTTTTACATGCAAAACATGAGACTGCGTGAAGAAGAAAGAATTCCAATAAATGAAAATCGCCTACTTACAAAAATATGCAAGTGGGCGACAGGGTACAAAAAAAAAAGAAAGGCTTATAAACAGTAAAAATCTAAAATGATGGCCCTAAAGTGATTCTTTTATCTCTGGTATGCTTGGATATGCCTAATATTTTTATGTGTAATCATGGTTTACATATGTAAGTGGAATTCCTGTCTTGTAAGAGTGTGCAGCATAAACTCTACATCAGATTTACAAGAGAAGGTGGTGCAAATACATGGGCTGGGCAGAGAAGACTTTAAGAAGCAGCTGCGTGACCTCCTTGGTCTCACCTCTTCAGGGTTTTACTTTATCAGAGATACGAGCATATAATACTTAAAGTGACACTAAAGTCTTGTTTTTTTTTCTGTTAAAAATAACAAACATGTTATATTTACCTGCCCTGTGCAGTCGGTTTTGCACAGAGCAGCCCAGATCCTCCTCTTCTCGGATCCCTCTTTGGTGCTCCTGGCCCCTCCCTCCTGTTGAGTGCCCCCACAGCAAGCAGCCTGCTATGGGGGCACCCGAGCCAAGCTGCAGCTCCCTGTGTCCATTCAGACATGGAGCCGTGGCCCAGTCCCATTCCTTTCTCTCCTCATTGGCTCACTGGCTTTGATTGACAACATCAGGAGCCAATGATGCTGCGATGCTGTCTCGGCCAATAAGAAGAAGAGTCCCGGACAGCCAAGTCTCTTGTGCAACATTGCTGGATCTAGATGAATCTCAGGTAAGTATTAGGGGGGCTACTGCACATAGAAGGCTTTATCTTAATTTATAGAATACATTAAGATAAAAAAAACCTTCTGCCTTTACAACTCCTTTAAATAGAGGAGAAGGCATGGACCCCTGTAAGTACAGCTGTTCAGTCAGTGTTATTTCTGCCTTGCCGTAATGCAAGACAACACTAATCTGTGTACACCTCCATCTACTCCCCATTTTTAAAAACCAGCGAGTGGCATTATTAGGTCAGGAAGCAGTAAAGACAGAGCCGCGTTTTTACCAAGCCCCGCCCAAAACCGATACTCCTTAACTGGTTTCACACCGCACACAGTATATTTACTGCGGCAGTGTGGACGGCTACCGCGGATTACCATAAAAAGGCGGCGATCTGCGAGTGGCCGCTAGGGGGAGCGCGCATGCCCGCCGCACTCCGGAGTGTGCCCGTGGCTCGGGCGGACCCGATGTCCACCGACGAGCCGCGATGAGCAGCCACAGCCAAAGAGTGGGGAACTGCCGATGTGAACACGGCGGTTCCCCATTCTGACAGTGTGGGCATAGGAGATCTACTGATCCCTGTCACTGGGATCAGTTAGATCTCCTATGCCCATGTTAGCCCAGCCCAGCCCCCCACAGTTAACCCCTAGCTCTCCTTCCCAGGTTAATCCCTTCACTGCCAATGACATTTATACAGTAATCAGTGGACATTTAAATTTCCAATCGCTGTATAAATGTCATTGGTCCCAAAAAGAGTGTCAAAAATATCCGACATGTCCGCCCCAATATCGCAGTACCGCTAAAAATCGCAGATTGCCGCCATTACTGGTAAAAAATAAAAACCCCAGAAATGAATTCTCACCATCCGTAAAACGCGGCAACTTTAGCGCAAACCAATCAAACGCCGATTGCGATTTTTTTAATCACAAATATGAGGAAGAATATAAATCGGCCAAAACCGATGGAAAAAAATGTTTTTTTATATTTTTTTTTTTTGGATTTGGATTTTAGCAAAAAGAAAAACAGTTTTTTTCTGCAAAATTGTCGCTCTTTTTTTGTTTATAGCGGCGATCAAAAATGATGCAGAGGTCATCAAATACCACCAAAAGAAAGCTCTATTTGTGGGGAAAAAAAGGACGCAAATTTTGTTTGGGTACAACGTCGTATGACCACGCAATTGTCAGTTAAAGTGACGCAGTGCTGAATCGCAAAAACTGCTCTGGTCAGGAAGGGGGTAAAACTTTCCGGGGCTGAAGTGGTTAAGCTTCAAATCCAGCAGACGGGAGAGTACATATGCCAGAATCACAAAATAATCACTGCATGGCACAATTTATCCCCAATGTCATACTTAGTGGCAGTACCGGCCACCGAACATGCCCAATTCAACTGACTAGGGCCAGGCTGCAACCGCGTGCGTTGCAGTGCGGTGGTGTGAGTTTTTAGGGTCCCACTTTAAAATCATAGCCTCCAACACTAGACTTCATTCAAAGTCCAAACAGAGTCCTATTTGGCATTGCAGACACCAAAGAGAACATGCAGAGTAGTTTTCAAAACATAAATGACATATTTGCATTGTATATACTGAAAAAAAAGTACACATTTTTGGCATTGTCTAAGCAGCTCAGTATAGACGCTCTGAATTACCGCTTATGACTAATAACAGACAGAGTCTCCAAGCTTGCTCAGTAGCGTGCTGCCACTATGACCTCTGCAATGAATGAGCAGCACCCATATTACTAAACATTGCCGTCACCAGTCCTCTGGAACCCATACAGGCTCACACAAACAATGTCATTATTACCCCCCAGTGCTTTCTGACATTAGTAAGCAGAAATGCTCACAGAGATTCTGAGCCCTGCACACACGGCGAGGGCAAGAGATCAGTAGTAGACATCCTGCACTACGGGAGTCGCTGAACCTAGAACCTCTTACCTCGACCTATTGTCTACTATAAACTGAGAAACGGATACAAACAAGAATTAGAGCGGTCTAGGCACTGTAATCCTTCAATAACACATATCCACTGAAGAGATTACATGCATTGCAAAAAAAATAAATGTGCATATAAAGGCGCCATTACCCGGGATAAAAATACACAAAAGACAGCTTGGACACAAGGCCCACCCATTCCTTCCAAAGATGGCACAATTTAAACTCAATAGATAAACACCACTGTTGGCCAGAGAGGGTTAAAGTGATATTAAAGACAGATTTTTTTTTTTTTTAAACAAACATGCCATACTTACCTGCTCTGTGTAATGGTTTTGCACAGAGCAGCTCCGATTCTCTTCTTCTTGGGCGGGGTCCCCCACCAGAGCTCCTTGCCCCTCCCTCCTGCCAAGTGCCAAGCTGCTTGCTATGGAGGCTCCTGAGCCTCTACTCTGTGTGTCCACCCACACACGGAGCATGGCTGTCAAGTCTAAAAAAAAAAAAAAAAAAAAACCTGCAAGAGAAATGCATAATGAGCTAGTATGCATCGCATACTAGCTCATTATGAAATGCTTACCTTAGATTGACGCTGTAGCAGCGGTCCGCGAGCACCGCTGTGACAGGCAACATGCTATCTCCATCGTCTTCTGGGATACCGGGCTCTGACCAATCATAGCACAGACTCCAGCGATGTGATTGGCAGGAGCCGCGCTGACATCACTCCCGCGAATGTGCCTACCTGGTGTCCAATGCAATGATAGTTTGAATACACATATACCCATTAACCACTTCAGCCCCGGAAGGATTTCCCACTTTAGGACCAGAGCACTTTTTGCGATTCGGCACTGCATCTCATTTTTGGGGTTGTTTTTTTTTTATGTTTTACTAGTAATGGCGGCGATCTGCAATTTTTAGCGGTACTGCGATATTGTGGCGGACATGTCGGACCATTTTGACATTTTGGGACCATTGGCATTTATACAGCGATCAGTGCTATAAAAATGCACTGATTACTGTGTAAATGCCATTGGCAGTGAAGGGGTTAACCTGGAGGGGGCGCTCTAAGGGTTAACGGTGTTCCCTGGGCGTGTTCTAACTGTGTGTGGACTGGGCTGGGCTGGCAGGGGGAAGGGAGTGATCATGGCTTCCATATAGAGGAAGCCTGTGATCACAGCCCTTCCCCCTCTAACAGAACGGAGACCCGTGTTTACTTACACGGACCTCCGTTCTTTCACTGCGGGGGGGTATCGCGGGTAGCCGGCGGCAATCGAGTCCGCCCTACCCGCTCCTTGGCCCCCTGAACACAGTGAGGGATATTGGAGCCGCAGTCATATGACGGCGGTTTGCGATATCGAGCCACTTTGTCGCCGACGGTCGGTAAGTGGTTAAAATATGTTTGCATATCACTGAGACACTGACAAAAACTTCTGGATTAGTGTTCAAATGTATTAATATTAATATCCCCACTCCCAGGTCTGGCAGTGGAAATTGCTTTTCAACATTCTGTTTATAAGGTGCATATAGTATTCCATATAAAAGCTTAAAGCTCAAGTCACAGCAAACAGCTTAAAGTGATATTAAAGGATTTTTTTGTAAGAATAAAAGAGAGGGGAGTGGTACCAGGTAAGTGTTTAGGGATGCAGGTGGGTAGGAAAAGTAGTGGTGTGTAAAAAAAAAAAATACAATTAGACTTTAGGCTAACAACTCTTCGCCTGGCTCCATCTGTGGTTGAAGGGAAAGAAAATTGCATAATCTATGGCCAGTCTTTGTAAAGGCCTTTGGTAAGCACAAAGTGGATGTATAGCCTCTGTGGCTATTGAGAAATATATTTAAATTAAAGTGGATGTAAACCAGATTCATGAAATTCGAGTTGGACACATCTGTCTGTAGTGCATTGCTATCTCTCTTCAAATAGTTATGTCCCATAGCTGTCTCTTCCTCAGTAGCTCTGTTATCAGCCTAAGTTCTCACTCATTCTGGTAGTGGGGGCATAGAAAGTAGAGTGGGGAGGTTGCTAAAAATAGATTAGCAGGCTGCTAAACAAAACACAGGCAACCTCTGCATGTGTGGGAAGGAGGTGTGTGCCTTTCCTCCAATCAGCTTTCTCACAGTCTGACAGTGTCCAGGAATCATCTCCTCCTACATAGGAAGGAGGAAGTGGAAAATCTAATAGAATGTGCACTTTCTAAACAAACAGTATATTAAAGTGAAGACAGAAGATATACAGGGTGGGCCATTTATATGGATACACCTTAATAAAATGGGAATGGTTGGTGATATTAACTTCCTGTTTGTGGCACATTAGTATATGTGAGGGGGGAAACTTTTCAAGATAGGTGGTGACCATGGCGGCCATTTTGAAGTCGGCCATTTTGAATCCAACTTTTGTTTTTTCAATAGGAAGAGGGTCATGTGACACATCAAACTTATTGGGAATTTCACAAGAAAAACAATGGTGTGCTTGGTTTTAACGCAACTTTATTCTTTCATGAGTTATTTACAAGTTTCTGACCACTTATAAAATGTGTTCAATGTGCTGCCCATTGTGTTGGATTGTCAATGCAACCCTCTGCTCCCACTCTTCACACACTGATAGCAACACCGCAGGAGAAAAGCTAGCACAGGCTTCCAGTGTCCGTAGTTTCAGGTGCTGCACATCTCGTATCTTCACAGCATAGACAATTGCCTTCAGATGACCCCAAAGATAAAAGTCGAAGGGGGTCAGATCGGGAGACCTTGGGGCCATTCAACTGGCCCACGACGACCAATCCACTTTCCAGGAAACTGTTCATCTAGGAATGCTCGGACCTGACACCCATAATGTGATGGTGCACCATCTTGCTGGAACTATGATGTCGGTGATAGGGAATTGCTGGCCATCAAGTCGGCTTTGGAGGAATGGCGGTACCTCCTGGAAGGAGCAGCTCACTCGGTATTGGTTTTTACTGACCATAAAAACCATAAAAAAACCATATGCTGTGAAGATACGAGATGTGCAGCACCTGAAACTACGGATACTGGAAGCCTGTGCTAGCATTTCTCCTGCGGTGTTGCTATCAGTGTGTGAAGAGTGGGAGAAGAGAGTTGCATTGACAATCCAACACAATGGGCAGCACATTGAACACATTTTATAAGTGGTCAGAAACTTGTAAATAACTCATGAAAGAATAAAGTTACGTTAAAACCAAGCACACCATTGTTTTTCTTGTGAAATTCCCAATAAGTTTGATGTGTCACATGACCCTCTTCCTATTGAAAAAACAAAAGTTGTATTCAAAATGGCCACCATGGTCACCACCCATCTTGAAAAGTTTCCCCTCTCACATATACTAATGTGCCACAAACAGGAAGTTAATATCACCAACCATTCCCATTTTATTAAGGTGTATCCATATAAATGGCCACCCTGTACATGTAAAACTTATAAAGGGAGGTTTTGTCATCTCGGTGTATCATCTGAGGCTGTTAACTTCACTGGGTATATGGAGGGTTTACATCCACTTTAATCACTTCAATACCAGGCATTTATAACACTTCCCTACCAGACCAATTTTCAACTTTCAGTGCTGTTGCGTTTTGAATGACAATTTTGCGGTTGTGCGACGCTGTACCCAAACAAACACAGTTTTTATCATTTTGTTCCTACAAATAGAACATTCTTTTGGTGGCATTTGATCACCCCTGCAGTTGTTATTTTTTGCGCTATAAACAAAAAGAATTAACATTTTGAAAAAAAAAAAAAAATTCTCTTTGTCACAAAACTTTGTAAATAAGTACATTTTCTCCATCACTGATGGGCACTGATGAGGCTACACTGATGATGCAGTACTGATTGGCACTGATGAGGCGGCACTGATAAGCAGAACTGATGGGCACTGATAAGCAGCACTGATGGGCATTGATAAGCAGAACTGATGGGCACTGATGGCCACTCATAGGCGGCTCTGGTGGGCATTGATAGGTGGCACTGGTGGGCAGATGCACTGATAGGGGCCCATTCCCTGGTGGTCTAGGGTGGCATTTGAAGTTGGCACTCATCCATGTTGGGCACTGTGCCCCTTACCTGGTGGTCTAGGGTGGGCTCCCTGGTGGTCTAGGATTGGCTCCCTGGTGGTCCAGGGAGGGCACATCCCTGGTGGTGTCTGGGCAGGCTCCCTGGTGGTGTAGGGTGGCGATCCTAGGGGGGGGGGGCTGCGCTGATAAGCAAACAGCACAGAACTCCCCTGTCAGGAGAGCAGCCGATTGGCTCTGCACTACTTGTGTCTGCAGACGCAAGTAGTGGAAAAGCCGATAAACAGCTTTTCCTATTTACACTGTCACCAGCCGTGATTTATCACAGATGATCACATGGTAAAGAGCTTCCAATGATACCGAGATCGGTAATGCGGTGGGTCAGACTGACAGACCGCACCACTGATCGATGCACACCCCCATGGGCATGTGACGGCATGTTATCCTGCTGGACATCATATGACCCCCAGTCAAGATAACTGAACCACTTCCCGGCCGTCATTCTGCATACAGCGGTAGGGAAGTGGTTAAGGATCTTGTGTCCAGAGTTCAGCTTTAATGCAGCACACAAAGACGTATACACAGCCATGACATTTCAAATCACGCACAAACTTCTGTCAGCTGTATGATTGATGAAGGCACTGCACCTCCAAACCGTCCTTTTAATATCCAGTTAAATGCAATATTGCTTTTCTGTAAATTCTATGAAAATTCTAATACATTTTAATCTAAACATTAAACTGAGTCTTAGCACTCAGGATCAAATTCCTGGACACAACTGGTCACCCTGTACACAAGAACATTGCAAGAACTGTACAGGAAATCCACATACCTAAGAAATGACAACCTCCAAACACACCACTGCCAGACTACCACAAGCCTCAGTATTTATTCAAATGAAAATCTTTGCTGAGATGACACACCATGATGATATCCCTAAGAGCTCAAGATGAACTCAACACTTTGGAATGGCCTCCAAACAACAGACACTGAAAATACAAGGCCTGGATTTAGGAACTTGAGTGTGTCCAATACATACAGAAGACTGAAAGTTAAGACCTTACACAGAATAAGAAGATTGGAAGAAAAATTTTGCATGGCGAAAGATCGGCTGATTATCTGATTGTTCGTATAGAGCAGTGGTTCTCAACTCCGGTCCTCAGGACCCACCAACAGGCCAGATTTTAAGTATTACCTTGGGGAGATGCAGACTAGAATACTGCAATCACTGAGAAGCAAATGATATCACCTGTGATGTATTCAGGTTATCATGCAAACCTGGCCTGTTAGTGGGTCCTGAGGACAGGAGCTGAGAACCACTGGTATAGTGCTTTCGACAGCTGACTCCGACATTTTGGACCACAAAACCTAAAGGTGCAGGCTAGAAATTTTTTAACCGAAAGTGAACACAACGTGCAATTTTCATCTAATTAGTACTGTTTAACCCAAATAAATAAATTGTAAGAGCAAGTCGACGCATGCTCAGAAACTGAGGAATACGTTACAAAACAATTAAACACATTACATCACTTCCAAAGTTGTATTCTGTCGTGCAAAAACCTCTGTTAAAGTAACCTCTTCATTTTGGATATTAGACTAGCATGCAAAAAGAAAAAAAAACGGACAATTATTTATCCGATAATCTCATTGTGTGTGCCAGTCTTTAATGTCCCTCTTTTTAGAATACCATACACAGCATAAAGAGCCAATTTACGCTAGTAAAGGGTTCTTGAATGATGGGCAATAACAACATTTTACCCATCCCACAGCAATTCTGATTTGATTGTTTTGTAAGGGAGATTTGATGTGAAAGGGGGGCTCCGATTTGATGTGGGGGGGGGGGGGGGACTTTT
>BLSH010123622.1:1201116-1219945 GCA_018402905.1 Glandirana rugosa | reverse complement strand
GGGGGGCCGGCGGACTCCGCTGCACCCGCTTCCTGGCCCCCCCCCCGGACACAGTGAGCGCGCGGGCGCGCCTCCGGCGATTCGCCTTACAGAGCCACTTTGCCGCCGTCAAATGCCGATCGGCGGTCAGCAAGTGGTTAATGTCTAAACCGCTGGCAACAAAAGTGAGTACACCCCTAAGTGAAAATGTCCAAATTGGGCCCAAAGTGTCAATTTGTGTGGCCACCATTATTTTTCAGCACTGGTCTTAAACCTCTTGGGCATGGAGTTCACCAGAGCTTCACAAGTTGCCACTGGAATCCTCTTCTACTCCTCCATGTTGATATCACAGAGCTGGTGGATGTTAGAGACCTTGTGCTCCTCGATCTTCTGTTTGAGGATGCCCCACAGATGTTTAATAGGGTTTAGGTCTGGAGATATGCTTGGCCAGTCCATCACCTTTACCCTCAGCTCCTTTAGCAAGGCAGTGGTCATCTTGGAGGTTTGTTTGGGGTCGTTGTGTTGGAATACTGCCCTGCGGCCCAGTCTCCAAAGGGAGGGGATCATGCTCTGCTTCAGTATGTCACAGTACATGTTGACATTCATGGTTCCCTCAATGAATTGTAGCTCCCCAGTGCCAGCAGCACTCATGCAGTCCCAGACCATGACACTCCCCCCACCATGCATGACTGTACACAAGACACACTTGTCTTTGTACTCCTCACCTGGTTACCCCCACACATGCTTGACACCATCTAAACCAAATAAGTTTATCTTAGTCTGCTTGTCTTCAGCAAACTGTTTGCGGGCTTTTTTGTGCACCATCTTTAGAAGAGGCTTCCTTCTGGGACGACAGCCATGCAGACCAATTTGATGCAGTGTGTGGCGTATGGTCTGAGCACTGATAGGCTGACCCCCCACCCCTTCAATCTCTGCAGCAATTCTGGCAGCACTGGTATGTCTATTTCCCAAAGACAACCACTGGATAGGACGCTGAGCATGTGCACTCAACTTCTTTGGTTGACCATGGGAAGACCTGTTCTGAGTGGAACCTGTCCTGTTAAACTACTGTATGGTCTTGGCCACTGTGCTGCAGCTCAGTTTCAGGGTCTCGACAATCTTATAGCCTAGGCCATCTTTATGTAGAGCAACAATTTTTTCAGATCCTCAGAGTTCTCTGCCATGAGGTGCCATGTTGAACTTCCAGTGATCAGTAAGAGAGCGAGAGTGATAACACCAAATTTAACACATGAGACCTTGTAACACAAACGAAACACATGACATTGGGGAGGGAAAATGACTAATGGGGCCCAATTTGGACATTTCCACTTAGGGGTGTACTCACTTTTGTTGCCAGCGGTTTAGACATTAATGTCTGTGTGTTGAGTTATTTTGAGGGGACAGCAAATTTACACTGTTATACAAGCTGTACACTCACTACTTTACATTGTAGCAAAGTGTCATTTCTTCAGTGTTGTCACATGAAAAGATATAATAAAATATTTACACAAATGTGAGGGTGTACTCACTTTTGTGACATACTGTATATTGGAATTTTCATTTATTTATTTTTATGCTAGTAATGGTGGCGATCAACAACTTATAGTGGGACTGTGAAAGTGCGGCAGGCAATTTGACACGGATATCACCAGTGACACTAATACAGTGATCAGTGCTAATAATATACACTGTCAATGTAATAATGACACTGGCTGGAAAGGGGTTAACATTTGGAGTCAAAGAGATCAATTCACTAAAGCAGGGGTAGGCAACCTGCAGACCTCCAGCTGTTGCAAAACTACAAGTACCATCATGCCTCTGGGAGTAATTGTACCAGTCAGCCTTGCAATGCCTCATGGGAAATGTAGTTCTACAACAGCTGGAGGGCCACAGGTTGCCTACCCCTGCACTAAAGGTTATCGCATGCGATAGGAAGGGCACGTGACCCATTCTTCAAATATATTGCACGAGATAATAAAAGAGTCAAATCATCAAAGTAAAATATCAAATGTGAGGTAAATGCCGCACATTTGTTAAACTAGCGAGATAAATACTGCATAAAAACCTGAGATAAATCACTAAAAAGTCAATTCTCTAAAGCAAAAAAAAACACACATTGGTTATTTATCCCCTGGTGTTTCCTGGCAGTATTTTAGAAATGTACAAAATAACAATAAGGCCTCATACACACGGACGTTTCTAAAATAATAAACAAAACGTCGGGCCCGACGTCAAGGAAAAAAAGTTGGCGTATTTCGGCGTTTTTGCGCGTTAGTGAGCGTCGGCGTCAATAGGCGTTCTTTAAAAAAAATCATCCCTTTGCTATTTTTCAACCTAAAAACACTGGCATCAAAAAACGCCGGTATAATAATAGGTGGCGTTTGTTGGCATATTGTGGCATCGGCGTCAAAAAATGCCAAAACGTTACAGCCTCAGAACGCGATGGCCGTGGGTTCTAGATTCAGCTCACTAACGCCGACGTCATCTACAGCTCAAAAACGCAGACGTTTTTATGGGGCCATTGACTAACATGGAGAGCTGCAAAAAACGCCAGAAAACGCCGGCGTCAAAATACGTCCGTGTGTATGAGGCCTTAGAGGAAAGCTACACTGGCCAGTAAGTTAAAAGTATTCAATGTATCTGTAACAAGGTTCTCCTCTGAGCTCAGGAATGAAAATAAATTGTAACATTTCATCAGAGGGAGATGGTTGTGTGAATGAAAGCACCCTTGAGCCTGGGTTCACACTGGTGCAATGCAGGGAGCAGCCCAATTCCAATGCCGCTTCATGCAACATCTCCTTAACAAGCAGTTCACACTGCCCTCTGCAAACCCCTGCGGGTGTCAATACAAAGTTAATGGCACCCCCAAATCGGTTCATAGAGCGAACTGTGAATCCGGACAGGAATCGGATCGTATTGGTGTGAACACCCATGCAATGCCATTCCAGTGCGGGAAAAAAAAAAAGGTTCCTGCACCTTTTTTGAACAAACCCAATGCGAGTTCAGCCATACAACTGTATAGGTGAATTTGCATTGCACTAAAATTGTATGTGATCTGCACAGCAATGCGGCGTGAATCGCATGCGATGTCTGTGTTTGCAATAGTGGGAACCTAGGCTCAATGTTTTCATAGTTTCACACAATTGCTGTGTGCCTTCTGGTGCAGTGTTAGCCTGCAAAAAAAAAAAAAAAACACCAAAAATAACACATTTAACCACTTGACCACTGGGCACTTAAACCCCTTAACAACCAGACCATTTTTCAGCTTTCAGTGCTCTCACACTTTGAATGACAATTACTCAGTCATGCAACACTGCACCCTTATGAAATTTGCGTCCTTTTTTCACACAAATAGAGTTTTCTTTTGGCGGTATTTAATCATCACTGGGTTTTTTATTTTTTTGCGCTAGAATTAAAAAAAGACCAACATTTTGTAAAAAAATGAATTTTTCTTAGTGTCTGTTATAAAATTTTGCAAATTAGTAATTTTTCTTCATAAATTTTGGCCAAAATTTATACTGCTACCTATCTTTGGTAAAAAAAAAAAATTAAAAAAAATGAGTGTATATTATTTGGTCCTTGTGAAAGTTATAGAGTCTACAAGCTATGGTGCACTGAATATTGATCACACCTGATATACTGACAGACGGCCTATCTCATTTCCTGAGACCCTTATGCCTCGTACACACGGGACGACGATCGTATACAATAGGTCGTACTAACGACCGTTGTATGCGATATCGATCGTTCGTATGCGCGATTAGAACAGCCGAACATAGGACGGTCGTACAAGGGAGTTGTATGAGCAGACTAGAAAACTTGGTCGTACCAACAAGCGCTCATACGACCATTGTATCGTGTGTATAGAGAAGTTGGTACAACAAGTTGTATTGTGCATAACACGCATGCTCAGAAGTCAGGAATGGCCGGATGCTAATTACATGCACCTGAACGTTCTTTCTGTGCTCGTATGATCGTGTAGTGCAGTCAGTATGCAAGTTACATTATCCAACATACGATTTGCGACGATCGTAAGTACGATCGTCATCCCGTGTGTACGAGGCTTTACAAGCCAGGAAAGTACAAATACCCCCCAAATGACCCCTTTTGCAAAGTAGACATTCCAAGGTATTTAGTAAGAGGCATGGTGAATTTTTTTAAGTTGTAATTTTTTTCCCACAATTCTTTGCAATGTGAAGATTTTTTTTTCACCCACAGTGCCTGGCAAAACCCAGGTCAGACTCTCGCTAGTCGCCTCAAAATGATCGCATGCAAGGAGACAAATATTGTCCGTCCATCACAGCGCCTTGCATAACATCACACTAGGCAGATGTTGGATTGTCCAAAAACAGAGCGGGGCGATGTGAAAGCTATAGAACCACACTATTCTAATCACATAATGCTTGGGAAATCTGTAAAATGTCCTTGGATTGACATGTCTGAAGGTGTGAATTCTTAAATTGCTAGGGTAGACATGGTAAAATGGCATTATATGGATCTATTAGATTGTAAGCTCTTCTGATCAGGGCCCTCTTAACCTGCTTATATTTTATTATATTGTAACTGCATTGTCTCCCTTTTATATTATAAAGGGCTTCGTAAGCTGTTGGCGCTATAGAAATCCTGTTTAATAATAAAAAAGATGGTGCTGAAGGCCCCTGGGATTGTGGTTCCAGCTTAACATAAATCACTTCTTTCATGTCTCTTGCAAACCAGTTGTCTTCTCTGAACAGGGTAGTTCAACAACTTTCTGCTGGGATAGGTTCCTGACACTCGTTCAGGGTGGATAAAAGTTGATTAAAAAAAAGTTTTTGATTTAAATCGATTTTTTGATTTTTATCAAATTTATTTTAATAAAATGCTTTTGGAGTAAAAATCTATCTAAAGATAGTTTTCTATTTAGGATACATTAATCATTTAGTTTATTCAGCATGAGATGGAGCTTAGTTATGCAGCATGAGGCTTTATCTTCTGCAATATTTACATTTTTGGTAAACTCATTCAATGAATCCAAGCTCTACAAGCTGAGATAACTTGCACTGAATTGAGGCATTCACACAATGTCACAGTAACCATGAGATCAAATAAAGTTCAGGAATATTCCTTTATCCTACTGTTTTGCAAATCTATGTACACTACAAACTGTATGATTGAATTGGTTCTGATATCGCTGTTTTACTAACCTGACAGTTTAATATTCTAAATAGGAAACCTTCATTTTGTTGGTAAATATTAAAGATTCTAACTACCAGCAAGAATAAGTCCTTCCATTTAAAGAGCACCTGTTATTTCAGATCCATCATGGCAGCGCCTGTTAGCGGGCATCCACTCAGCTGCCGCCACGTCCCTCACCTTGTTGTGTCACTGCCGCATCACCAGTCGTCACATTAAAGCGAATGAGACTGTCGGTGAGTCAACAGCGGGTCAGAGGAGGAGACGCTGCGGGACAGAGATGACAGTTGCTCTTTACAAATTATGATTTAAATCAAACCCACCCTGCACTCGTTAGAACTGATGAAGTGCTTTAGATAAACTGCAAAACACCTTCAACACCACAGAACAAGTCCCGCTGAATGTGAATAACTACTGCTAGCCTTTTCACTATAATTCAAAACTATCCTTTGCCAAAAGCAAACATTATATGTCAGCTTACCAATTCTTAGATGGGATTGCTGCACTAGCTTTCTTTTTTTTAGGCTTATCTTCTATTTTCATCTGATGATCTGGCCAGCAAGTCTGTTGTTCTTCAAAAGAACAAGCTCTCTTGTACTTACGGGGATGAGACAAACCATTTTAAACACTGACAGGAGTGCTTACAATGCTCAACTTTTATTTATGCAAAACCTTTATCCAAATAGGAGAAAAAAACTGTTGCTCTAACTGCTTATAAAGTATGTGTAGGAGTTTGGCTTCAATCTATCAGTGCATTTAAACCTGCTAGTACATCAAACTCTCCCCTCCCCCCAGATTAACAATGCTGCCGTCCAAAAGGTGGCCTCTGTGCTCCTTCATCCTGAATGGAGGCATTCTAATACCGGAGCTGAAAAAAAAAAGCCTAAAAAGAAAAAACTAATGCAGTCAACACATTTAATGACTGGTAAGCTGTATTATTACATTTTGGGTTTTGCGTTTAACACTGATTTTAAAATATTATTTGTATGTGAATTTAGTTAGATTAATAATTCTAGGTGGCCAAAATATACAAAGCTATCTATATTTTACAGTTTTATTTAACTCCTGTGCATTTTTAGTCTAAATTGGTCCCCAGACAGGCGACATAATAAAAAAGCAAGCCAGGCTGCTACACTCTAAGGCTGCATTCACAAAGGGGCGACCTGACTTCAGGGCGACTTTGCTAGGCGATTTCTACGCAACTTTCAGCGCGGCTTCAGGCGACTTACAACACAACTTATGCCAGGCGACTTTGCCTGTGGCCAATCAGAGAAGGAAGGGAGGGGGCTGCCCCAAATAAATTCTATTCTTTTCATTACAAAGTCACTTGCATTCAGATGGGGATCCGACTTGGAGGCGACTTCTATTGAATTCTAGAGCCATAAGTCAGATAGAAGTCGCCTCCAAGTAGTATAGGAACCTTTTCTGAAGTCGGAGCGACTTCAGTAGTCTACATTAAGATGGTTCCCATTCATTTGACTGGGATTTCACTTATCAAGCAACTTGGGGCGACTCAAGTTGGAGCGCAAGTCGCCCTTGTGTGAATGGGCACTTAAGCTGAAGTCTAGGTATGATTTTGTTACATAGTTGCATTGGTCCAGCTTGGGCCAACATATGCATATTTCATACCTGAGACAATCACTGTAGTAGTTGCCACAGAAGTCTTCTGGGTAGAGAGGTCACAATCTCACCTCATCATAGAAAGCCTTGTGTTTGATGGCGGTCACTTTGAAGTGGAATACCATTGTTATGGATAACCCCGGTACCTGCTTTTAGTGACGGTGATTCTGCACAAGATAAAAGTGGTCTCAGCGGCGGATTCGCTACAAGATCACTTTTATCAATGGCGGGAGAGGTATCCCCCCCCCCTCCTGGCTGCTTTCCAGACCCGCCGGCAGCGGCAGAGATGATCGCATCTGTCCCTCCCAGTGTCCGTGAGCCAAACCATGGCAGGGAGGAAGCGACGTCACGTCGCTTCCACCCAACGGTCTTAAGAAGGCCCTTTTTTTTTCCTTTTGCATTTTAGTGTAAATATGAGATCTGATGTCTTTTTGACCCCAGATCTCATATTTAGGAGGTCCTGGCATGCTTTTTTCTATTACAAGGAATGTTTACATTTCTTGTAATAGCAATAAAAGTGATCAATTTTTTTTTTTTTTTTTAAAGAACAGTGTAAAAATAAAAAACAAAAAAAAGTAAAGCGCCCCTTCCCCGTGAGCTCGCGCACAGAAGCGAACGCATACGTAAGTCCCGTCCATATATGAAAACGGTGTTCGAACCACACGCGAGGTGTCGCCGCGATTGTTAGAGCAATAATTCTAGCACCAGACCTCCTCTGTAACTCAAAACTGCTAACCTGTATAATTTTTTAAACGTCGCCAATGGAGATTTTTATGTTGCAAAGTTTGTCACCATTCCGTGAGTGGACGCAATTTTGAAGCATGTTGGGTATCATTTTACTCGGCGTAACATTATCTTTCACAATATGGAAAGAAATGGGCCTAACTTTACTGTTGTCTTATTTTTTAACTCAAAAAATTTATTTTTTTTTTTTTAAAAAACCCGCTTGTAAGACCGCTGCACAAATACGGTGTGACAAAGTTTTGCAATGGCCGCCATTTTGTTCTCTAGGGTGTTAGAAAAAAAAACAATATATAATGTTTGGGGATTCTAAGTAATTTTATAGCAAAATAACCCGATTTTAACTCGTGAACACCAAACCCAAAAAACAGGCTCAGTCTTGAAGTGGTTAAAATACAAGACATTCTCTGATGCTGGCAGTGCCAAGTGAGCAACCCCTTGTGGTCAGTTAGCAGTGAGGTAGCTGCCCTGCACAGGACCCGGAAGATCTTTGTTATTGCTGTAGTAGCACTGACTACTACAGTGATCGCTCAGGTATGAAAAATACACATACTAACATTGGTCCACACTGAACCAATGTACTATGCAATAAACATACCTAGACAAGAGCTTTAATCTGCAGCAGTCCACCACTGCTTTGAATCCCACAATGCATTGCCTTGTCGCATCACAAAAAAAGGGCGTGTTCACCATTATAGACCACACCTCTCTCATTATTACAACACCCATTTTCTGTACATTCTCCCTTAGGCTATGTAGTGCAAGGGCCTGCCTGATTTGATACAAATTGAATACATTGTTTAGGTGGGTCCTCCTATTCCATAGCTCTGGTACATATAAAGGAAATTGTACAATCGTTTTTTCACGTGGCAAAAGAATGGGTTTGGTGTGCCGTTAACTATTAATGGCACAGAAAGCACAACTAGTTCATTTTAGGTGTATAAAGATGACCATACACTATACAATCTGATTGTTGTACAATCTCCTTTATATTTACCAAAACCATATAAAATTGGGACATACCCATCTATCCAATCGGGCAGGCCCTTGCACTACATAGTTGATGGTAGATCTAATAAGGAGATTGTACAGTGTATGGTGAGCTGTACAGAACCCTGGACATGTCTTCTGTTACAGCTCTGATTCACATAGGCTGTTATCTGATTGCTCAGCTCATGCACTCTGCTAAATGAATGATCTATACAAGATAAAAAAGGTAGGAAAAAAAAAAGAATTAAATCAATGGCTGTATATTTAGTGAGAACGGTAATCACTGATCCGTGCATCTGAGGAGGTCCGTGAGAGCTGCAGGGTGTGTGCTAAATCAGGTCAGCTGGTGAACTCCTTCCTGTGTCTTAACAGTTTTCACATCCCAAGGACTGTCCAGGACGTAATGGAGAAGTTTTTTTTTTATACAACATTGACACGGAGGAAAAGGGTTGTGTAGGATAAACAGAAAAGCTTTTTTATTTCTGCATAACAAATGCATAAATTGTATATTGGTGCCTAGGGAAGTTAGAATTTAGAGGGAAAAAAAGTGTACTTAACCTTTAAAAGTAGAAGTCTGGGCTAGTCCTAACTCTGCTTAAACCTACACACACACACACTATATATGTAACAGCTACAGTGCCCTGAAAACGTATCCATACCCCTTGAAATTTTCCACATGTTGTCATGTTACAGACAAAAACAAAATGTATTTCATTCAAATTTTATGTCATAGCCCAACACAAAGTGGCACATAATTGTGAAGTGGAAGAAAAAAAAATGATAAATGGTTTTCAAACTTTTTAAAAAAGAAATATGTTTAAAAGTGTTAAAAGTGTGGAATGCATTTGTATTCAGCCCCCTGAGCCAATACTTTGTAGAACCGCCTTTCACTGCAATTACAGCTGTAAGTCTTTTTGGGGATGTCTCTACCAGCTTTGCCCATCTAGAGTGACATTTTTGCCCATTCTTTGCAAAATAACTCAAGATCTGTCAGATTGGATGGAGAGCATCTGAACAGCAATTTTGAAGTCTTGCCACAGATTCTCAATTGGATTTAGCTCTGGACTTTGACTGGACCATTCTAACACATGAATATGCTTTGATCTAAATCATTCCATTGTAGCTCTGGCTGTATGTTTAGGATCATTGTCCTTCTGGAAGGTGAACCTCTGCCCCAGTCTCAGGTCTTTCGCAGACTATAACAGGTTTTCTTCTAAGATTGCCCTGTATTTGGCTCCATCCATCTTCCCATTAACTCTGACCAGTTTCCCTGTCCCTGCTGAAGAAAATCATCCCCACAGCATGGTGCTGCCACCACCATGTTTCACGGTGGGGATGGGGTCTTCAGGGTAATGTGCAGTATGTTTTCCGACACACATAGCATTATGCTTTGAGGCTGTGTCCTCTACATGGCTTCTCACAAACAGGACTTCTTATGGCTTTCTTTCAAAAATTACTTTCTTCTTGCCACTCTTCCATAAAGGCCAGATTTATGGAGTGAACGACTAATAGTTGTCCTGTGGACAGATTCTCCCACCTGATCTGTGGATCTCTGCAGCTCCTCCAGAGTTACCATGGGCCTCTTGGCTGCTTCTCTGATTAATGTTCTCCTTGCCCCGGTCTGTCAGTTTAGGTGGGCGGCCAGGTCTTGATAGGTGTGTAGTTGTGCCATACGCTTTCCATTTTCGGATGATGGATTGAACAGTGCTCTGTGAGATGTTCAAAGCTTGGGATATTTTTTTTTATAACCTAACCCTGCTTTAAACTTCTACACAACTTTATCCCTGCCTGTCTAGTATGTTCCTTGGCCTTCATGATGCTATTTGCCCACTAAGGTTCTCTAACAAACATCTGAAGGCGTCACAGAACAGCTGTATTGATACTGAGATTCAATTACACACAGATGGGCTCTATTTACTAATTAGATGACTTCTGAAGGCAATTGGTTCCACTACAATTTATTTAGGGGTATCAGAGTAAAGGGGGCTAAATACAAATGCTCACCACACTTAAGTGCAAATCATTTTCCTTCCACTTCACAATTATGTGCCACTTTGTGTCGGTCTATCACATAAAATCCCAATAAAATACATTTACATTTTTGGTTGGAACATGACAAAATGTGCAAAATATCAAAGGGGTATGAATACTTTTTTCAAGGCACTGTATATATGTGTATTACACACACTGTATATATGTAATAGCTATATCTTTATTACACACAGTAATGCATCAATCCACTGGAAAAGAAAGACATTTTGAAGACAGTTTAACAGATGTTTGATGTAGTCTCTTGCAAGCTTGAAAAGGAGATTAAGGGGATAATGATGTAATCTGTTTTTTTTTTTTTGTTGTTTTTGAGGATGGTAGGCACTGGAGTGGTTGATCTCATGCAATAACAAAAATAAATAAACTGATTAAAAATTGGGAAAAAAAACATTTTTTTGTACTTTACCCTAATATTGAACCACAAAGCAAAAGGAATTGTACGGCATATCTGCTGTATGTTTTAATTCAAGTGTTAAACCCAGCAATATAAAATAATTCATACACACACACACACAGCTTCTAAATCATCTTTTTATATCAAAATACTGCTGCTATATACCTTTTTTAATCTGTATATTGCAGTCAGGTGATAAACTGCATTGAGCCAGGATTTCCCCAGTATACATGTGGGAGGAGATTTCACTCTGATGATGCAACTTCCTTTGCATCAGTGACCCTTCACCCACAATCTGGCCAGAGCTGATTGGTGCTTTGTCACTGACATGCTCAGATCACAAAACATAAAGAAAAAAAAAAACAAAAAACTTACAAACTTTAAAAAAAACAAAGTTCACACAACACAGCATGATATACTATTGTTTAAATATGAGATGTATACAACACAAAATGTATTATTAATCTGTAATAATGTCTGGGGAGAATTATATTTGAGTGACATTCTGGTTCACTCTGTGCACACGGCTCCAATCCAGAAACACTGTGAGTGTATACTTTCATATTGCATATATATAGCAAGGCATTCTGATAAAATATAAATATTGAGTATATTATTCATTGTAAAAATGAAAAAAGAAAAATAACAATGAATTAAAAAGATTGTAATGTTATCAGGCTACATTTTGAGGCTTTATGGTATGTGCCCATGGATCGTCCAATGATTGTGTATTGAGTTGCCAGGTGTGATGAAAAGGAGGATGAGGATGACAGGGGTGGGGTATTCACATGTGTGCAGTGGATGTCCAGGTGTGATGAACATGAGGATGACAGGGGGTGGGGTGTTAGCAAGGTTGTAGTGGATGGCAAGGTGAGATGAAAAGGAGGATGAGGATGACAGGGTTGGGGTTTTATACACGTTTGTAGTTGATGTCCAGGTGTGACAAAGAATAGGATGACAGGGGGTGGGGTTTTAGCAAGGTTGCATTGGATGTTCAGGTGTGATGAAGACAAGGATGAGCGGAGGTGGAGTTTTATGCATGTTTGCAGTGGATGGCCAGGTGTGATGAACAGGTGGATGAGGATGACAGGGGGTGGTATGTTTGCAAAAGTAAGAGTATAGAAATATCTATGACCTCAATATGCACGGCTGCAACTGATGCTGCAAAAACATATGTACAATGGTGTTATCTCATTTATTGAATCACTATAGTCTGTGTCCATGTGCTTTTATGGGAGGCTGATCTTCCATGATTCTAGATGCCATATCCCACCCACTTTGTTATTTTTTAGTTACTGAGCATGGAGGAGGAGGGAGGGTCTGGGCAGTCAGTTAGGATCTGTATACACACCCACATTTGTCGTCATGTAAATACCATGTGACCTGAAAACTCTGAACAGGAAACACAGGTTACAACCATGTATGTGTATAGTATAGCATTACAGAGGTAGACCCTGCAAGAAGGAAGTATCTGGCTATACAAGATCAAAGAGCCTTTTTACACAAGGCAGAGGATTAACCCCTTAAATTCCACAGTAAGTATAAAACAAGCATGCTACACCGCATCCAATTTGCAGGACACTTGAAAACACATTGTTTTCAATGTGTCCAGTTGACATAGGTGCGGTGCATTCGCAGTCCGCATTGCACAGAAAACGTGTGCGTTTTCTGTGCAGTGCAGTGCGAATTCCCAGGCCATTATGTTCAATGGGAACGTATCTGACACACAAAAGTGCTCCACTTTGAACGGGGATCTTTACCCCTCCTCGCTGCACCTCCCCCCTCCCTCCCCGGGCAGCTGCTGCGCTGTGAGAACAGACAGGCTCCAGTCCTTCTCACAGGATAACAAGCTGGAATTCGCACCACTATGGTGTGAATCCAGCCTTAGAGATCACGATCAAACACTGCATACCCCAAACCAAAACTCCTCAGCCGCTGCACCTGTCTGTGTGACAGGAGCAGTGCCCAGGCAATGAACTCAGCATAATTTTAATAGAGAAGAGGCGCCTGTACAAATATACAAGACTGAGGGTAAGGCTGGATGGAGTTCATGACAGTGTAAGTTCACCTTTACATGTTTCCCAAAAAGATCTGCATGTACCATAGTGTCTTCAATATCATGCTGTGCTCCATGCCCACCTCTTCAGCTACTGACTATTGTCCTCCCCAGTCCATCACAATCTCCTGTCATTGCCAGAAACCCATTTAGGCACTCCTTCCAAACCTGTGCATGTGCAGTCCACGCTCTGTCACCCTTACAAAAATGCTGAGCTACAAAAGAAAATAAAAAATTGCAGAAAGCACATACATGAGTGGTAAAGGAGGCTGTGAATATCTGTTTGTGGATTTCCAGGTCTGCACAACTAGTGCTGGGTGCATCTAGCCATGCCATGTAGACTTTAGCTACTTGTCTGCCTTATATTGAATAAAGAGCATATTGAAAGAATTCCCACCCCTTCACCAATGCAAAGTGTACTTCCAGTGGAAGTGAATGGCCTAACTAATCCAGAAGGCCAAGCACATACGTAGGTGTTATTCTCAGATGTTCTCTATTTATCTAGTCTGTCTTACAAAATGGGTAACGTGGAACTACAACCAAGCAGGTAAATGCACAGTTTGTAATTCTTGTCCACCTTTTTTGTAACCCCCCCCCCCGCCACTCATCAAGACAATCACTGTGCCACATATTGTGTTAGCATTACTGCTTTCTGCTCATTACACAGAGGTGATGGTGCCAATTCACCAACCAATGACTAACGTGGTGGTGAACGTACATCAGAAGCTATATTGCTGAACCACATACATTGTGGTGTATACATCAGAAGATTCAGGCTGGGTTCACATCTAATAACAATGCAGCTGACAGCAGGGTTCCGGTGCGTCCCTGTTATCCATTTCAGGGATGAATCAGGGACGAATTTTTGCCTGAATTCAGCCCTGATGCACAGGACTGCTGTGCAAGCCGCTTCGGAGCCACCACGGAGCTGTGTGAACTGGCTCCATAGACAGTCAGGCACAATCTCCTGTCATGCGAATTCGCACTAGTGTGACCCTAGCCTAAAGCTAAAGTTTCTGATCAGGGGTGCCTGTCAGTTATTCAGGTGGACCTGATCAGACGGTACATTCATCTCTATAGACAGGCAGGTGTAAACAGACTTGTGTCCATTTACACCCGCCTATCCCGATTCGGTCCGCTACAAACCAAACAGAAGGGAATCCGTTTTGCTCTGTGTAGGTGGATCAGAGGTAGTTGAGTGTAAACAGACAGCAGAGTCCATTTACACCTGGCCACCCATAGAACAGAGTGGGCCCTGTCAATGTCTGCTCTGCAGAACCAGAGTGGACATGGACCTGTCATTCACCCACTGAGTGGATCCCGTGACGATCAGATTGGAGACCGCCCCATGTACAAGGGGCCCAAGTGTGCATTTCCTTACCTGCAGGTGTCTGCTTCTGATACAGCTGCCTTCCGGCACTGTAGAATTTAACTGTAGCCTCAGCTACATAAACGTTGCACTGCCCACCCCTACCTGCCATTCACAAAACTCCCACAATGCATTTTGTGAATAGGTGGTGGAATCCCATCATGCAACTGCTCCTCTTCCATTCACAGGAAATGAAGAGCCTATTCTTTAATCACATAACAGTGCATCAACAATCATTTTAATAAACTGCGACCAAGACCTTATGTATTTAAAGAGGAACTGCACTCATGCCCATACATTCCTTAATATTGTACTTAACCTTTCATCCACAAAAACACATAAATGACAAGTCCTGCATTGTCCTTTGCTCCTGCACCACTCTCCTGCTTCACATATAGCATGGTGCCACCATCTTTGTTCACTTTGTCATCAGGAGTTGGCTGACTCTTCCCAGTTCTTGGCACCAGCGCCCCCAATTATATGGCCCCAGATAAATCTTCATGCACCATGTGGAAGCCAATGCCTCCTGGGATATGTGATGTTAATATCCCAAAGGACTGTGGGTGAAGGCTTCATATAATTCTTGCCCAAGAACGGAGGCATGGTGAAGAAAATACAAAAAAAGGCTTTTTATAAATAAAAAAAAAAAAAAAAAAGGATTGGGGCAGGGGAAAATTAGAAATCTGCAAGGTGTTATTTTTGTGTAAAGGTCACTTTAAAAAAATACCGACATGCCATGTGTAGAATGTTCATAACTTAAGCTGTTCTACATTTGGCAATGCTGACCTGCTGCATTCCCTGCTAATGTAATATTTCCTTTCTGTAAGGGAACAGTAATATTAATACATATAATACTGGAAGTGACATCATAGTTAAAGACATACTTAAAGGGACAGCCACAATAAAAATGTGCACCTTAACTACAATATATTTACATCAATTTCTCAATCACTTTATTGCATACATTTCCTTACAACTTATACATCATCACATCATATATACGACTATATACCCTCAGAACTGGAAATGTTGGCTGTATATGTATAGTAGTACAGATTACAAAGGTTTGCCTTTCTCTATAATGACTCCCTTCTGCAACAATTCCATGGGATCCAGCCAATCAGATGGCGCATTAATGTTCTGGAAGCCGTCAATTGAAAACTCCCACTCTGTCCAGTCCTCCAGTGCTGAAATACAGTTAAGTGCTGGAGTAGGCTTGACATTAAATGCCAACATTAGATTTTCAAACTTGATCATGCAAAAGAATAAAAAATAAAAAAAAACTAAAACCATGACAATAGGACATTTCAGAAAAGGTTGCTGATCCCTGGGGCCCACGAAGTGAATTAGCGATAAAAAACCTATATTGCAGTGTAATCAGCTGCAGCACAGGGAGGGTTCTTTGGCTTAATACAAATAACAGAATGTACAGCCCGCTTCCAAACAATCCCAACTTTAATTCATTTTGTCTTTAACAGAAAACAGTACTACGAAACCCGAGATAGAGAACAGAAGTTTGGCATCAAAATGATCTACTTAAATTCCACATTACCACCACTAATGAAGTTACCTGAGACCAGCAGAAATAAATGAAATGCTGTTTGCAAATGTATGGCAAGAAAAGTGATGGTAATCATGTCATAAATGGGAAAAGCAGAAGATCCTTTAAATTTTTAATGAGTGATGGATGGGTAACTGAGAACATCAACACATCTGTTGGTGACACTTTCCAAGGTCTAGTCTAACAATAAGCCACACTGGCACCCTAAAAAATACCAGACTTTTGGGTACAAAAAAGGCACAAGTGATGCGGCCAGCAGCCTGGCAGGGTGAATGATGTGGCAGCTGGATGCTGTTCCACGTGGTAGCAGACTGGCAATGTTACTAACTAAATATGGGTGTAACATGAAACATGGCAGAAAAACGGAACGGTTTGTTCTGCCTAGACAAGAGGATGATGAATAGGATGATACCCTAATCGTTACCCCGATCCTCACTCCCGCAGGCCCTGTACTGTAAATAAGACTGGGCCCCTGAACGCACTCCTTTTCACTGTCTGAAATGAACAGACAGCCCATACATTATTCTTTTTTTTTTATTCAAATAGTTGAAGGAAACAAAAAAAAACCTAATTCCCCCATCCACACACTCCATGTGGATAGGGGAACCACTCCTGCTGAGTTACTGCATTCTGACATTGGGAAGACTTCCTTGCCATCAGAATATACTAATCAAAGCTGCCAACTATAGCCAGTGGCACTGATCGACCGGAAAAACTCGATAGGGTTGTTGTACAGAAGTCGACCTTCTGTACAACCAGCCTGCCCATACATGGATCAAGATTTGGCCAGTCCCTGCTGAACCAGATGAATTTCGATCCATGTATGGCCAGCTTAAGTGAGGTCCCCAGAAGCCCACCCATAACCCAAGACATCGGACAGCAGCAGAGAGTGCAGAATAATGTAAGTGTCACCGGAATAATCATCATCCCCTAGACCAGGGATCTCCGAACTACAGCCCGCCAGCTGTTGTGGAACTACATGTCTCATGAGTCATTGCAAAACTCTGACATTCACAGACATGACTAGGAATGATGGGAATTGTAGTTCCTGAACAACTGGAGGGCCATAGTTTGGAGACCTCTGCCCTAGACAAAACAAGCAGTGCGGAAAGGGTGCAAGGGGAGAATTCTTTATTTCCCCAGGTTCAGCTTTTAACCCTTCTGTATCATGTGATCACTGATTGACTCACACAACGGTCACATGATTGGGGGGGCCTTCCTGCTGGCTCCCAATCAGAGGCCTTGATTGAGAGCCATCTGACAGCTTGATCAGTGAGCGCGCTCTCCCAACACAAACCCCATGCCACCGTGGGCACATACATGTGGAGGATGGGCATTAAATCCCACCATTCTTGCCGCAGTACATCTGCATTACACAGTTGGCAAGAGGTTAAAAGTATATGTAAACACTCTCTAACCATGGTGTCATTTCCAAAGAGGTTTTTAATCTATTTACATCCCTGGTACACAGGTGCTTGCACAGGAACTTCCCATTAGGATGAGAACAGTCACACAACTATGCCCCTGTGTCATCACACAGTCACATACGCTCTTAACAGAAAATATAGATGGCTGTGCTGACACACATTACGCATGCATGGTCTATTGTTTTTACGATCTGAAAGCCAGGACAACGCAATGGCGGACTGCTGATGATATAAAAAGGAAGTGGCTGAAAGAGTTCAACAGCACAGATGTAAAAAATGATGAATGAAAATGTGTATATAGTATTTAATTCCTTCCCTGTCCCCCCTGGCGTAATACATATATGCTGTGGCAGGCCAGATGGGCCTCAGTGGCAAGCTGCCGCACGTGTGTCCATGCAGCTCCGATGTTCTGCACTGACAGCTTACTTGCAGCACACTAAGTAGTCACTGACAGCTCCCAGACACTGATTGGCATGGCTTCAGATCATGTGACCACCGAGACTGTCAAATACACAGATCATGTGGTCGGGAAGCCAGCTCTACCCCCTTGCCTTGCCATTAACTCCCACTTAAAGCAGAACTAAGCCATCCTAACATTTTTTGCCAAGGAAGCTGCCATCTTGGCCTAATATCTTCAGCATCCATGATGCTGCACATGTGATCAGTTAGGAGACAGCCATTGGATGGTTTGACAGTTTAGTTGAGAGAAAAGCCAATGTGACTTTTATAAATTCTGGATTTCCAATTTCCAATAAATTCCAATTTCCAGGAATGTAACTTTTTTTAAAACTGTTAAATCGATGGGTTTAGTTCTGCTTTAAAGGGCCCCCCAGAAGGCAGAAGCAAAAAGACCAGGCATTTTTTTAATGAGAAAAATCATGCAGCAAATGTGGACCTTCCCACACCAGAAAAACTTCCTCTCATCCGTACCTTTCCCCCCATCCCCATACTTTTTACACAACTGCATTTTTTTCCCTTTATTTACAGTGAGACCACCCACTTCAGATCCCCACCTAGAAAAATGAAATATGATCAGCTGCCCAATACACATCCCAGGAGGCCGTGTTGAAGTATTACGTTGTTTTGCTCCAGCATGCTGTTTAATGGTGTGCATACACGGCACTATAAAATGATTGATCTCAACCAGGGGTCGCCAAACTTTCTAAACAATGGGCCAGTTTACGGTCCTTCAGACTTTAGGAGGGCCAGATTGAGGGCAGCAAGATAAAACATGTCGGTGGCGAGGAACAGTGACCCCCGTCAGCAGTGTTGGGGGGGGGGGGGACAGTGCCCTGTCAGTGGGGAGGTACGGTGCCCCGTCGCCGGTGTCAAGGGGGGAGGAACAGTGGCCCCGTAGGTGGGGAGGAACAGTGGCCCCGTTGCCAGTGTTGAGGGGGGGGGTGACCTGTCGTGGGGATGAACAGTGCCCCATAGGTGGGGAGGGGTAGGGGTGCTGTCCAGTGGGGGGGGG
>BLSH010123622.1:1160482-1178413 GCA_018402905.1 Glandirana rugosa | reverse complement strand
AAGGGTACTACCCCAAAATGTCCCTCTACTGAGCCCCCACCGGCCGGCTTACCACAAAAAGCTGCCCAGACGCCCACTCTCCACGCCCTAAGGCGGCAGAGGGGTCCACTCACCAATCCTCGACGGGCGCAGCGGTAGCCACCGGAGCAGACCTACCATCCCCTAGGGGAGGCATGCTGCTGGCCAGGCCCTTGGACAGGCGTACCTAGTCACTGGGCTCTAGTGGGTTTTAGCCACTGGCCGCCCGCACGGAACGGGCTCTATGCGGTGGTCACCCCGAAGGGCGGTCGCATAGTGTCGACCGGACTGGGGAAAGATTTGGATTCGAGATATCCTCTATACCACCAGCCAGCTTCTTGATAGCAGTCTTCATCAGATGAATCTTCAGGAGACCGCAGATCCCAAAGGGAACCAAGTCTACTCCTTGCACTAGGCAAAAGAAAACTGATGTGCTATGCAGAGCAGGGGGATTATATGCTGAGGTGAGGACGGCCCTCTGGGAGGGGCCAACCTACGCTTTTGTTTGTTTTTGCCTAGTCTACTCCTAGTAGGATGAGCATAACCCCATGTGTCATAAGAAGGCTGCGTCTGTCAGTGAACGGAAGAGAAAAAAATATATATACTTTTTTGTTGTTAAAGTGTTACTAAACTCAATTTCTCCTACGTTCACTGACAGACACAGCTCTCCATTGACATGTGAGTTATATGCAGATCCTATTAGGAGTTAACTAGGCAAAGAAAGAAAGCAAGCTGGCCCCTCCCAGGGGGCTGTCCTCTCTTTCCCATATAATCCCCCTACTCTGCTCAGTACATCAGTTTTAACATGCCTAGTGCAAGGAGTTGACCTGGCTCCCTTATGGGACCTGCGGTTCAGATTTGGCTACTGCTTTTTTATTTTTTATCAAGCTATCTGAAGACTACTATCAAGAAGCCGGCTGGGGCATAGAGGGTTCCTGAAAAATCCTGTACTTTCCCCAGCACGGCCGACCGATGCGAGCTAGTCCCATGCTATGGTGGGTCCCGCCGCATCGTGCCCGTTCTGTGCTGGCGGCCAGTGGGTGACCCCCACTTGTGCCCAGTGTCTGGACTTGGTCCTGTCCAGGGGCTTGTGGCCGGCAGCATCCCTCCTGCTACGCCCGTCAGGAATAGTGAGTGAGCCCCCTCCTTTTCCCCCTAGGGGCGCTGGGGGGGGGCCGCCAGGCGTCTTAGCGTTTTTCTGTCTGCTCTAGCCGCCGGTGGAGGCTGGTCGCTGGGGCTCTCCTGGGCTCCTTCCCTCTCTATCTCCTTCCTCCATCCCTCGTTCATCGGAGACGTGAGCCACACCCCAAGCCACGCCCCCTTTAAGCCATGCCCACGTCAATTTTCCGCCGTAGGGGGCGAAACACGCCGCATTTCTTCGGGCTACAGCCCCTGGTATTTTTCGCACCTAGCAATGCCCCTGTTTCAGGTACTTCTATAGCACCATCAATTTACACAGCACTTTACATACAAATATTGCACATTCACATCAGTCCCTGCTCTCAAGGAGCTTACAATCTAAGGTCCCTAACTTACATTCATACCTACACATACAGACAATTTAGATAGGATCCAATTAACCTACCAGCAAGTCTTTGGAGTGTAGAAGGAAAGCAGAGTACCCAGAGAAAACCCACAGAGGCAGAACTTCCACACTACAGGCAGGTAGTGACAGTGGCAGGGATTCAAACCGATGACTATAGTGTGGCTAGGTGGAAGTGCTAACCACTGTGCTGCCCAATAGTTCTACTTGTCACCCTTGAAAGACCAGAATGTTAAACTCTCTCTGCCGGTCCAGGCCATTTTTCAGTTTTCAACACTGTGATACTTTCACTGCCAATTACTCAGTCATGCAACACTGTACCCAAATGCATTTTATAGCATTTTGGGCAGTGGTGGCTGGTGCTAAATATTTCAGGGGGGGTGCCTGAGTCCACCCTTTTTTGAAGCCAAATGTAGCCTCTGGCTCTAATCATGTGCTTCGAAAAAAAAAATGCATTGGAATCTATGTGTCCAGTGCCCTGCATGGAGATTTGGGGCCAGGCACATGGATTAGGGGGGTGGCGCCCCTGTGCCCTGTATGGATGGGCCACTGATTTTGGGGGGCAAATGCAGCTTTCTTTTAGTTATATTTAACCACTTGACGACCGCCGACTGCAGTCTGGCGGCGACAGAGTGGCTCGTTATCGCAAGCCGCCTTCATATGACGGCGGCTGCGATAACTAGTGCTGTGAGCGCACGCACGCCACCCGAGGCGCGCTTGTACGCTCACTGTGTCGGGGGGGCCAGGGAGCGGGTAGGGCGGACTTGATCGCCGGCGGCTACCCACGATGCCCCCCCGCAGTGAGAGAACAGAGGTCCATGTATGTAAACATGGATCTCCGTTCTCATAGAGGGGGAAAGGCGGTGATCACAGGCTTCCTCTATATGGAAGCCGTGATCATCCCCTTTCCCCAGCCAGCCCAGCCCACACACAGTGAGAACACGCTCAGGGAACACAGTTAACCCTTAGAGCGCCCCCTCCAGGTTAACCCCTTCACTGCCAATGGCATTTACACAGTAATCAGTGCATTTTCATAGCACTGATCGCTGTATAAATGCCAATGGTCCCAAAAAAGTGTCAAAATGGTCCAACATGTCCGCCGCAATATCGCAGTACCGCTAAAAATCGCAGATTGTCGCCATTACTAGTAAAAAATAAAAAACAAATAAAAACCCCAGAAATTAATTCTCATCGCCCGTAAGCGCGGCAACTTTTGCGCAAACCAATCAATAATCGCCAATTGCGATTTTTTTTTACCAAAAATATGAGGAAGAATATAAATCGGCCAAAACCAATGGAAAAAATGTTTTTTTATATATTTTTGTTTTGGTTTTGTATTTTAGCAAAAAGTAAGAAATTTTGGTTTTTTTTGCAAAATTGTCGTTCTTCTTTTTTTTATAGCGGTCAGAAATAACGCAGGGGGTATCAAATACCACCAAAAGAAAGCTCTATTTGTGGGGAAAAAAGGACGCAAATTTCGTTTTGGTACAACGTCGCACGACCGCGCAATTGTCAGTTAAAGCGATGCAGTGCCGAATCGCAAAAAGTGCTCTGGTCCTAAAGTGGGAAATCCTTCTGGGGCTGAAGTGGTTAATCACTGTTTTTTTTTTTTTTTTTGTTTTGTTTTTTACTATAAAAAGGAAAAAGACTGACAATTAAAAAAAAACTGTTCCTTTGCTACTGACACTGACAGCAGAAAAGAAACAATGTAGGTCCAAGCAGTATCTTCGCATTACACTCCACACAAAGCTTTTCATAGCCACTTTAGTAGGCAAACCAATATAGTAACATGACGTCAGCCGGCTGTATGGCAGAACAGTTTCCTCATTATCCACCACTGAACATTTATTCAGGGTTATGGTTCCGTTGTATCCAATGTGCACACATTGGCTATACAGAAGACACATGTTGTTATCTTGTCTACTTATGATAAATCCGACCAGTGGTCCCCAATCTTTTTGGCACCAAGGACCAGATTCATAGAAGAAAATTTTGCCAAGGACCGAGGGGTTACGTTTTTCTGCTGGCTGGGGGCTGATGTTAGCGCTTCACTCATCTCGACACCATGGTTTGATATGGTATCAGGATGATTGAAGCACATTATTTCTATTATTACATTGCAAATGTTACTATAGCCTGCCACCAAATGCAGCTCATCATTGGCCACTGTAGCCTGCACCAGAGGCAGCATGTCACTTGTCACTGTAGCATACCACTGGATGCAGTGTCACTTGTCACTGTAGCCTGCCACCAGATGCAGCTTGTCACTTGCTACTGTAACCTGCCACCAAATGCAGCTTGTCACTGTAGCTTGCCACCAGATACAGTGTGTCACTCATCACTGTAGCCTGCCACCAGATGTTCTTTGTCACTGTAGCCTGCCACCAGATGCAGCATGTGACTTGTCACTTTAGTCTGCCACTGAATGCAGTGTTAGGGTGACCAGACGTCCCCGGTTTCCAGGGATGGTCCCCAGACTGATGACACTGTCCCCGGACCAAGTCTGTCCCCGGTTATGTCCCCAGATTCAGGGCCTGGATTAATGTAGACAGGGCATCCCATGCTGGCTGAGAAACAGACTGGTGGCTCAGATGCCCCCTGCTGGACAATCTCACTGCCGCTTCTGCTGCTTTTCAGTGGGAGAGAGGCAGAGAAAAATTGGCTGTGCGAAGGGCTGAGACCAGGAGGTGAGCAGATGAGAGGGGCGTCTGTTTGTACACAGGTGAGGGCAGTGGGTGAGCAGGGGTCAGAGCTGATGCAGCTGCATAGAGAGAAGGAGTGTTTAGCTGTTGTAGGGGGAAGGTCTAAGAGGTGGTGCGCCTAAGGCTCTGTTTATTATGCAGTCCTGTGCCCAGTGCTCTGTGCATTATGCAGTCCTGTGCCCAACACTCTGTGTATTATGTAGTCATGTGCCTAGCGCTATGTGTATTATGCAGTCCTGTGCTCTGCGCTCTGTGTATTATTCAGTCCTGCACCCAGCGCTCTGTGTATTATGCAGTCCTGTGCCCAACGCTCTGTGTATTATTCAGTCCTGGACCCAGCGTCTGTGTATTATGCAGTCCTGTGCCATTTGCCAATAAAAAAAATATATGTCCCCGGATTTAATTTTAAATATCTGCTCACCTAATGCAGTGTATCACTTGTCCCTGTAGCCTGCCACCAGATGCAGCTTGCCACTTGTTACTGTAGCCTGCCACCAAATGCAGCTTGTCACTTGTCACTGTAGCCTGCACCAGATGCAGCATGTCACTTGTCACTGTAGCCTGCCACTAGATGCAGTGTGTCACTTGTCACTGTAGCATGCCACTTGATGTAGTGTCACTTGTCACTGTAGCATACCACTGGATGTAGTGTCACTTGTCACTGCAGCATACCACTGGATGTAGTGTCACTTGTCACTGTAGCATGCCACTGGATGCAGTGTCACTTGTCACTGTAGCCTGCTACCAGATTCAGCTTGTCACTTGCGACTGTAACCTGCCACCAAATGCAGTTTGTCACTGTAGCTTGCCATCAGATACATCTTGTCACTGTAGTCTGCCAGTGGATGCAATGTGTCACTTGTCACTGTAGCCTGCCACCAGATGCAGCTTGTTACTGTAGCCCACCACCAAATGCAGTGTGTCACGTGTCACTGTAGTCTACCACTGGATGCAGTGTGTCACTTGTCACTGTAGCCTGCCACCAGATGCAGCTTGTTACTGTAGCTCACCACCAAATGCAGTGTGTCACTTGTCACTGTAGCCTGCCACCAGATGCAGCTTGTTACTGTAACCCGCCACCAAATGCAGTGTGTCACTTGTCACTGTAGCCTGCCACCAGATGCAGCTTGTTACTGTAGCCCGCCACCAAATGCAGTGTGTCACTTGTCACTGTAGCCTGCCAACAGATGCAGCTTGTCACTTGCTACTGTAACCTGCCACCAAATGCAGCTTGTCACTGTAGCTTGCCACCAGATGCATTGTGTCACTTATCAGTATCACTGTAGCCTGCCACCAGATGTTCTTTGCCACTGTATCCTGCCACCAGATGCAGCATGTCACTGGTCACTGTAGTCTGCCACTGGACGCAGTGTGTCACTTGTCACTGTAGCTTGCCACCAGATGTAGCTTGTCACTTGTTACTATAGCCTGCCACCAAATGCAGCTCATCATTGGCCACTGCAGCCTGCACCAGCGGTAGCATAATCACATTGTGTTGCTTTGCAGCCTGAAATGAAGATAGACAGAACTTTGTTTTATTGTTTTATCCAGCTGTATTTACCCAGTGCAGCTTATAGCATCCAAGTGAAATGTTTAATACCAACAGAATTTGAAAAAAAATCAAAAACAGAATCAGTGAGTTGGAAAAAGGATCACCCCCACCTAAAAATGAGTAAACTCAATCAGGTGTAGCTAATCACCTTCCCAATGGCACACAAAGCCATTTAACTTTCAACTGTGATCAGCTGTGGTCATTTTGATTAGCTCAGCATGAAAAGAGCTTGCTTGGAGTATTTCAGTCCCTGATAGTGCAACTGAAGCAAACAATCAACTATAGGTGGCAAGACACTGTCAAAGGATCTCGGAGATAAAGCCATAGACAGACACAAGTCAGGAGATGGATACAAAAAAAAAAAAGGATTTACCAGCAGGTACCAGTTGGTGACATCACAAGGGCATGGTGCCACCAGATGACGTCGCTGGGTGGCCCCGTCCCTTACCTATTTAACATATGGCAGAGCAGGCAGACGGCGACAGCCTTCATTGCGGGCAGAGTATTTTTTTTTTTCCGGTCCGACGATGGTGGCGAGCATCGTGATTGATGATGGATCTACATTGGGGGACATTTTTTTTTATTTTTAATAAAGGAATTGTCAACAACTGTGTGTGTTTTTATTTCTTTTTGACTCTTTTTTTGGTGAATGAATAGGGGTACAAGGGGGGGAGCGGGATCTGGGGGCCCCCTTGTTCCAGATTCCAATAAGCCCCCTGCCCGTAGACCCCCACAATCACGGCCCTTAATAATGCTTAAAAAAATGCACAAAAACGCCAGTAAAATGCTACACTCAGGTGTGAATGGAGCCTTAGTGTAGCTTCATCCTAGTCCCCATTCATATAAAGCTGGCCATACATGGATCAAATGTTCCCTGCTGAACTGGTTGAATTTTAATTCATGTGTGGCCACTGTGGTTAAACAGTAGTCGATCTACCGACTGGTCTTGCAGAGGATCAGGTAAATAAAACTGCTTTTTTAAAATCCCCTAGGCATATATCAGCATTTAACCCTTGCAATGACGGGGTAGCCCCACTGCAAGATAGGATTTTTACCTTTCCCGGAGTCACACCCTAGGTCTGAAAACAGCACTGACGTAGGAATTGAAAGGAGGAGCCTTTGAAAAGTGCAGTCGACATGGGAAATTGACGCTATTGAAACTGTTGGTTTCCAATTAGATTTCATGGGGCGATCTCTCCCCACAAAGTAGTGTCCAGCAGCGCGACCAGCAGGAACAGTAAGAATTTTACAGTGTGCTCTGCAGGAAACTCTTCTATTGGGGGCTTTTATGTAAAATATAATATCACTTTTGATGAAAAAAACACAATATCCTCTGGGTAATCTATGTACATTGCAAGGATTTTAACAACATTTGTAGCAGAGTCATACTTTTTTCTATTCTGAAGAAATAGCTGTATATTTCACCATGTACTGGAAAAAATGATTCCTGAATCAGAGGGTTTGGTTCATTATAACCACCTGGTGCCGTTCAGTGTTCTACTAAGGAAAGTTGCAGGGTCAGCATCAATTTAGAAATATTTAACCCCCAGGGAGTATCTCAGCAAAACTGAAATTCCTATTGCAGGTGATGCTTAAAATTTTACTTATTTTAGTACAGACATCTGGAAAAATCAGAGAGCCAATCAGACAAGTAGGTAAGAACTTTTCTGTGGCCATTCTGTACATAAACTGTGCATAGATCACCTCCGGGTTGCCATATTGCATTTAATTTTTTGCCTGTTTTGGAAAATTACAAATACTGCAAATTAAAAAGGAAAGGTAACTACTATTACAAAATGGCTTGTGTAGCAATTGCATATGCTATATTATTATTTTTTTCATGAAAATACAATTCCTCTTTAAGTGACAGTCATTTTAACTAAAAGAGCCTTTTATGTTTTTTACTTCTTGCTTCTCTTCTCTGTCAGAGGTCTGAGTTGGGAAACTGACAGTGGAATACAAGGTGTGATAGGTCAAAAAGGCTCTGTAATGCATTATTGTATGTGGTGAAGCATGCTTCACGGTCATGCTTCCCCAAAGTTACATTACAGATCCTCCAAGTTAAAGCAGAACTCACCCAGCCAAGTAAAGGTGTCACTAAACTCACATCATAAAAAAAACTATCAATAAATGCTGTATTACATGCTGTTCATACTCACTCTGTCACTGAGATTCTTTTCTGTATTCTGCAAAAAACCTGGTTGATCCTGCAGCTCTCTATCCCCACCTTCTGTTCATGTCCCCAATTTAGCTAGGGATTTTGCAGCTGTGGTGTCAACTCTGCACATGCTCAGTTTTCAGTGAGTTTCTATGCTGAGCATTTCCACCCTATCACATCTGAGCACCCCATGTGACTATAGAGTCACATGTGGGTGTATATACAGTGGTAAATGACAGCCACCTCCCTCCCTCCTCCTCCTCCATGGCCATTAACCAGCTAAACACAATGGGGGCGGGATATTACATGTAGATTAATGGTAGCTTCGCCTCCCTCTTATTCCAAGACACAGGCTGAAGTGGCGTGACACAGCCTGTGACTGGCTGAAATCTGCCCATACCATGTTAATGCCAAAAAATAATAAAGATTTAATTGAAATTATATATTTGTATGGCAATTTAAAACATTTCTTGATTTAACTGGACTGGAATAATTTGTGAATCCTGGGTGAAAGTTGGCTGAATTTTTTGTGAAAACATTTTTAACTAGACCCCTACATGTCCATATGTAGAGGATAATTTTGAAGAATTCTAATTTAGAGGAGACAGGACAATGAAAGATGATTGCTGACTGGCTGTTCTGGGTTACTACACATTGCTTGGTATAAAGAGTAAATCAATACTCCCTCAACACCCAAGTCACTACAGGACACCATAATGATGTGGAGGTCAGTAGAAGAAACCACTGAACGCTGTGGGGGGACACATAAGAACGATACTCCTGAAAGTGTTGGTTTCAAAAGAAACCTCACCATTCCTCTTCAGTGAAGTGGTGTCCATTGGCACAGACATCAGCAGGGGTTATTATTTACACTCTTCACAGGGAGATCTTCACAGGGAGATGTGAAGAAGGCATTCCAGCAATGTAGAAACATCAGGAAAGACATCTTCATTTTGACACATTTTAAAGGCCACCTCTAGCTTTTAGACCACGTTACATGATACAACCATATTTAGGGTGTAACATGTAAAATGGTGCCAATCAGACCCCCCTCTCCGACCCCTTAACAGCGTGCATGGGTTCTTCTCCCCTGCAGCAGCTGTCACTTTTGAATTTTGCATAGCTGTGCAGGCCTCTGCCCACGTCACTCATTCACAGAGATCTATGTTCTGTCTGGCATCGTCACCTTGGTGGCCCTGCCACCCCCTGCACTTTGCTCCCATGTTTCACTGACTGCAGTTTAAATGCTTTGCACAAATATTTGCAAAAAATAAAAAATGTACATTTTTGCTACAAATATATGTGCATTTATTTTTATTTTTTTACAAAAGGTGGACATAGGGGGGTATTTCACAAGCAATATCATTCATCCCAAAGTGCATTTCACTGGAAAACACACCAAAGATGCAGCAAGCAGACGAGCACCACTCCAAAACACAATGGGGTAAATAGGCCCTTGAGGCTGGATTCACACTTATGCGAATTGGATGCGGATTTCACCACATCCAATTCGCATGACAGGAGATTATGATCGGCTCTCAATGGAGCCGGTTCAAACATCTCCGGGGCGGCTATGGAGCAAATTGCACAGAGGCCCTGTGCGTCTTTGGCTCTGTTTCAGGTCCGAATTCAGGCAAAAATTTGGGCGTGATTCGTCCCTCAAACAGAAAACAGGGACGCACCAGACCCCTGCTGTGAGCTGCATCCATCTTAATTGTGAACCCAGCCTTAAAAAGAAGTTTAGTTTTTTTTTAAGAATCATACTTACCTAGGTGGATGCAGCATTGGTCCAATACTGCATCTGTCCTCCCCTGGCCCTAACACTGAGAACCAATCGGTTCTCAGGGCTCCTTGAGCAGGAAGCTGGTGACTGTTAGTTACCGCTGTCTGCTCTGCCCCCCCACTCACTGGAGTGCTGAGCTGTGGAGGAAGTGGGAGCAGCCTTCTCAGATGGCTGTGACGTCAGCTGACAGCGGGAACAGGTCACAGGAGTGCAGAACAAACTGCACTCCTGTGATCCACAAGAGAAGTACTGCTAAACGAGCTTTGGCTGTACTTCTGCTTTAATCCTTTAGGCAGAATTTCTCCTTCAAAAATGCCTTAAAGCAGCCTTTTTCAACCAGGGTGCCCAGGCACCTGGGTGCCTTGAGGTTTCTTCAGGGATGCCTTGGCAAAATGCCTACAAATTAATCAAAAATTGTATACAAGCCGGTGTGTGGATGAAGCCTACCTTTTAGTTACACAAAGCCACAGGTTTTCATTATGCACCAGCACTAGACATTGGCATCCTAACAACCAATGATGTAATCAGTTGATAAGGGATCCCCCATCGGTCTCTGACTACCTCAGAGAACTTTAAGTTAAAGCGGTAGTAAACTCATGCATTTAACAGGTTAAAAACCAGTCACTTTTCCGGCACGTGCCGGAAATGTAACACTCCCATTGGTTGTGCTCTAAACCAAACTGTCAAACCATCCAATGGCTGGTGTCATAGCTGATCACATGTGCAGCATCATGGCAGTTGTAGATTAAACAGAGACCAAGATGGCAGCTTCCTTGGCTGAAAATGATAGGAGGGTTTACTACCACTTTATGCCTCTACCCCACAATAGGGGCTAATTATGTATACTTGGTTTTAATGTTGTGGTTATGTCTCAGCCACATTTTTCTGTGTGTTTTTTGTATATTGTATAATTTCCAATAAATTGTTTATTTTTTATGTAAACTATTCATGTAATTTCTTGGGTGCCGAGATAGTCCATGCTTTAGTCAAAGCTCTCCCTTCCCGTTGGTGGACTGTTACTGGGACAGTTGCTACCATTTCCACAAATACTCTAATCAATGTGGATGATGACACCCCCCATTTTGACCTGTAAAACCTTCTTTTGGATCAATTTTTTATCAGTTGATGAGGAGAATAACTGTTGCCTCCACATCATCCTTGTTTGACCCTCCTCTGTCCCTCTCTATCAGTACTGGGGGACATTGCTGACTGAGGGAGAGAAATTGAGGGAGAAGAGAAACATTGGACTACTTAGTCAGTACCAGTGTGCAAAAGTGTATTTGCTTTGGAAGAATAAATCACCTCTAAGGTTGGGTGTCCTATGTGTGGATGTTGTTGTGCTGTGTAAAGTTATTAGAATAGTTTTTACATTTTAGAATGGGGTGCCTCAATAATTTTAAAGGGTGCCTTGACTGAAAAAAGGTTGACAAACACTGCATTAAAGGGTCACTTTAATTAAATTTTGCTTATACTCTTTTTAGAGTCACTGCTTAAAATTATCCATATCTGCGGTCTAATTTAGAATTAACATTTGATATTGAAGACACTTTAGGAAACAGTATCCACTTTTCTTCTAGAAGGTTCTATAATTCTGAAAATGTAAGCCTATGAAATAAAGCACATTATTATTTGGATGTATTTCAGGAAATTGGTTGTCAGTACACTTAATGCCAGGACAGCCGATAATTTGTGCTGAGCTTGTCTCCACAAGATTACCAATGCACACCAGAGGTATGTGAGACATATTAAAGTTTTGGCTCATGCATGAAAGAAATAAATGTTATTAACTGATGTGGTCTTATTGAGTGCTCTTGGAATACAAGTCTCCTATTGATCCACACAGTTCATAGCATGGAGCAAAGCATTGCCTTTGATTGCTCTGCACCTAAATGCATGCTGACTGCAGTGTTCATCTGCATTGCATTATAGTCACAGTTTCCTAGCCCGTAAGGCTTGGTTACTACAGGGTGCATAAATAATGCCACTAAGGATCCCATTTAAAAAGCAACGGTATGCCCTAACCATAAAAGAAAAAATTGGGCAGCCAGGGGGGCAGTAAAAACAGACAGTTGAGCCATGGTTTGACTGCCTCCAACTACCAAACTAAAAGATGGATAGGGTTGTACACATGGCAAAAATTATACAGTATGCCCTGTCACATTCAGGGGGGAGGTGCAGCGTGGTGCGGCGGCAGTAAACACTCAGAGTCCAGTTGCAGTAAAAGACCTGTATTGTAATTAAAGTTCAAAAAAGCACAACTACCCAGTGGGAGGACAACCCGGGCAGGCACATTCACAGAATGTTGTAGAGAAGAGCATAATAGTAGGTTTTGGGTGTACCAGCAGCATCTGTCTCGAGGGATGGAATGCGGGTGATCTGTCCCTACACTTCTCACACACGAAATGCTGCCAAGCATGGGAGCCAGGGTCTTAAATAGACTTTGCCTGACCCAAGATGGCTGTCAGAGTCACATGGGGAGGCAGCATCTAAATCGGATAGCTCCCCCAGTGACCCAGAAAATCATAGAGGAACTAGGTTCCCCTTGACTTCCCTCCATCTGCAATGACACTGCAGTTGAGCACCACCTGCAGTGAAGAAAGTAGACTGCACCTGCCTACAAGTGAATGGACCCGCATTGGAGCCATAACTCAAACGCTTGGTTCCCTGGTGTGGTGCAGTATTTGCATACAAAATTTCTATTCAGCTGTCAAGCAAAAAAAAAAAAAAAAAAGCAGGCCTTCAGGAGGCAACGGTATTGCCTACTGAATGCCTGGCGGCCACTTCTCTGCCAAGGTCTGCCGCAGCTCTGAACAAGTCCTTATTAAAATGCTTTTCGCTTTTCTTTCTTTAGTATTCTGAAGCAAGCAAAGCCCTATTTATTCTAATAAATGGGGGAAAAGTGTTAGCAGAAGGAAAGCTAACACATGACATTGTCAGGTCATGTGACAGGGTTCTCCTCTAGCCCCCAAGAGTTTCCTACTGTGTTGCACTGTCTTTCACAAAGTGATATCTGCTCTCCATTAAAAATATAAACCTAAGACATACTTATGCTTAGTCATGTGCCCCAACTGGAACTCATTTTGAAGGACTGTTTCTCCTTTGGTCTGATGCATAGACCTCTATAAAACAAACTTTCTATTTAAAGTGGTTCTAAACCTCAGGCATGAAATAGGAACAAAGCATATACCTGTATAGTGTGTCCTGGTTTCAATTCTAAAGTACTAAGTGTAATTTCTGCCTGCTACTTCTTTCCTCAGCTATCAACATGAATCACTTGTGATAAATTTTCTTGACACCCAGAGATAAATGGTGACAGGGGAGGGATCTCTAGCTGATTGACAGCCTCATCTTTGTTCCTGTGTGCTGTGTGTAGGGAAGTGTGTCCCTTCCCTCCAATCAGTTGTCAGAGCTCTCCTCACTGAGCTCTGCAGAGTGTAACTTCAGCTCTCCACCCCCTTTTTTATGACAGCTCAGAAAAGCTTTATAAATTAAGCACTTTGAACGAATGTAGATAAGAGAAGACTGCAGATAAACAGGCGCAACTAATGTAGGAGGATTTGTTTAATCACTGTGTACCACCTGAGCTCAGTCACTTCACTGGGTATATGTAAGGGTTTACAACCATTTTAACTAACAAAAATGTTTTAATACTCCAATGACCTATTCCCACCTTTGCATTATCACAAAGCATCATATTTTCATTGATGCTTTGCTGTGCCAATGCATTTTGTATGTGTCCAGCCATATTCACTGCAGCTAATTGCTGACTACCTGCACATTCATGAAAAATTGTGGACGCCAACAGCCTATCATTGCTTTGTATGAGTTCATCAACTGCAGCTGTTTGCACACGCATGTCCTTTCCAGCCACAGGAATCTGCAGATTCTTGCAGCTGGAAATTGAAGCGTGTATAATGGTCTGTGTGAATGGACATTAATTCCTCATGGTCACTGTAATAGTGAGTATAGAAGGTTTGCGTCATTTACCGCTGTACACCACACTATCCAGTGCCTGCACAAGGTCATCCAGCGCCCAGGGCAAAAATGGCAAACTGCACTCCTGCCCCCACGTTCATGATGTGTAAACTTAGGGGATCGTACGCCGGGCAGTCACTCGCTTGTCAAAATCACTGCAGCTGTAACTACCCCTGTCAGCCTTGTAACAGAAGGAAGGCGCCCCCATCCCAACAGTAAACCATTGTGCCTAGGGCAACCTACCCTCCCACCCTCCCCTTGCCCATGGCCTGACACTATCCTTACCATCTTAGAACTTTGGAAGCGCTTGCTTTACTTTGTGTTGTATCACACATCCCCAAACGTTAGTCTGAACCATAACAGATGCTGTGGGTCATTAACCTACCATGTTCCCTCCAGTGGAACCATTTGCCAGGAAGGCCTTTAAAAGCAAGGCAGAATACCTTCCCAACTCATACAGATGCTGAATGTGCTTCTGCAGGCCTAAAAAGCTCCCCTAATTGCCCCCCCCCCCCCTTTATTATGGAAAGAGTTGAACACTCAGCCTGAAGCATGTGCTTTTATCTGAACAATAGACGTGCATTAGCATCCAGCACTTGTACACACAAACTCTTCTAAATGATCCCAACATTGATTCATTTGTACTTTTGGTGCTGTGTCACTAGGACTTACAATATCAAAACTAGCATTTACACGTCTCCTATATTTAGTGAATGCATAGTTCTTCTGGGAAATAATAAAGTAAATTAACATGTAAATAAGCTGACCGCTTTAAAAAGGTGTAGTATACATTGATGTGGCTTTCATCAGAAAATAAAGGCAGAAGAAATCAGCAAGTAGCTCCAGTTTTTATCAGATGTCACAAGGGTACCGTGCAGCAAATATAATTTCGTATTTTAGATATCTGTGATGTTTCATTAAGGAATGCACAATAAATTGTTTTGGTATACAGTTACTTTGTTATTTTTAGCACTAAAAAATTAAAATGTCACTTGTTTTCATTTTTAGTCTAGAAAATATGAATTATTGCATATCAACATCTTCTTTCTTTGTTGCTATTGTATTATCCTTCTGCAGTGCGGTCAGGGTTAAACTGAATATTGATTAATGCAGAACTTCTCACTTCTCTGGGAAGACTGGATGGGCCCAGTGCCTCCTGATTTGACCTGTCTGGTCCTGCATTGGGAAGGCAGAGAATACTGTTGGAAGTGCAACAGCATAGTAGCTTTTTATAGTGTAATGTATATGCATTATACTTGTCTATACCAGCAGGCGGCATCTATGGTAAGGTAATCAGGGGAAGTACCATCCTTATTGTTTTATATGCATTTGTTTGTTGTTCTCTTCCTGTCTATGATAAAAGGCATGTAATATATTCCGCCATGAATGTAAAGTATTCTCTGTATACAACAAATTTCCAAGCGCATGATGCAATAACCTGCTAATAGGTTATGGGCCCAGGCAGTGAAGAGGATATCCCAGCAGCACACAAGCGCACCCAGCAGGCGTCCAGGCTCTGGAAAGAATTCGGCAAGTCAGTGAATACTGTATGCAAGATACTGAAAGATGGCAAGCGGTTCAGATGTGAAGTTTGCAATTGCAAACCTGAACAATGCCAATTACCAGCTAAGGAAGTTTAAGCTAGAAATGCTTTTGAAGAAGGATGACTTGTGGCAAGTGCTGAATACAGACAGACCCACAAATGGAGAGATGGAGGACTGGGATAGGAAAGACAAACATGCAAAAGCAATTATAAGATTATTGGTGGAAGATGTCCAACTTATCCACATAAGAACAGAGAAAATTGCCAAAGGTATGTGGAATTCATTACAGAAACTGCATGAGCTCTCATTTCTAAACTGCAAACTGTTTTTGCTACGAAAGCTATATAAGATAAGACTAGAAGAAGGCCAGCAAATGCATAACCACGAAAAATCTATACTAGAGATCATCGAGCAGCTGTGTGCCATCGGAGAGGACATCAAAGATAATCATATTGTTGTCCTGCTCCTCTGCAGCCTTCCAAAGACATATACTGCTCTCATTAATGCTTTAGAAACCAGACCCAATCAGGAACTGACACTGGAATATGTCAAAGGGAAATTAATCGATGAATATGACAGAAGGAAGGAAAATATGCACCATGAAGACAAAGCTCTTAAGACGTACAAAGGCACAAAGCACAACAAAGAAAGCAGAGCTTGTTTTCGCTGCAAGAAGATAGATCACTTAAAAAAGGACTGTTCTATCTGGAAAGCCGAGCAAAGAAAGCTACAGCTATCTACAAAAAAAGAAAGAGTCAAAGCAGCCACAAAGGAAACTGCAGACACATCATGGAGTAGCACCTTTAAAGTTACACAGAGCGGCAAGCCATGCGGTTGATGCATAGACTCAGGTGCGACAAGCTACGTGACTAGAGATGAGACCTTCTTCACAAACATCAATTACAGTGCAAAAGAGTTTTCCTAGAAAACGGAAAAAGCATCACTGCGGAAGGGAAAGGCTAAGGCTTCCTGAACTGCATTACACCACAAGGCAAGCAGAGTATACTTGTAAAGAAAGTGCTATATGTTCCAGAACTAGAAGGCAGCCTTCTATCAGCAAAAAGTCTTCCAAACAATGGTCTTAGGCTACTTTCACACTGGGGCGGGGAGGGGTGGCAGCAGTAAATTGCCGCTAATTAGCGGTGCATTTACCGCTATTATAGTGGCGCTATGGCGGCACTATACAGATGGGAGCGGGGCACTTTTAACCCCTAAGAAGGGGTTAAAAGCGCCCCTGCTCGGGGCTTCTGAGGCGGTGTACAGCCGCTACGGGAGCTTCGTCCATTGCTTTCAATGGAGAGGGCGGCTTAGGAGTGATGTACACACCGCTCACAGCACCGTCCCAAAGATTCGGCTTGCACGACTTTTTTTGCTGTCCTGCAAAGCGTAGCGCCCCAGTGTGAAAGCACTCTGGCTTTCACACTGGGGAGAATTGGGGGAGAGTTTTTCAGGCGCTGTGCAGGCGCTATTTTTAGCACCACAGCGCTTGAAAAACCTTTCAGTGTGAAAGTATCCTTTGGACTATGGACACTGGACATGGTGAGTACACTAGTTATACAAATACTATTACTTATATTGGGATTTTAGTGAGGTATTGCTCCATTACTTACTTACTACTTATAACATACAAACAGATTGCTAGCCATTCTTTTCCCCCATGTCCCCCCCCCCCTCCACTTATCTCAGTCAGGATCTATACACATATTTTGATGCAGATCTTTTCCTTTGATTGAAGGCTGCACTATGGCTGCCCCCTGCGTGATCCTCTCTCCCCTATACCATCACCCTGCCATTGGCAGTGCTGTACTAGTTTTTTGGACTGCATATACAGCCATTGAGCCTACACCTGCATATATGCCAGAAAGGAAAATTCCTGGGACACATAGGAATGACTTTCGCTCTAAATATGTTTCTGTCACAACGTATTGATTAGTCTTTTTCTTTTCAGTAGATTTTAAAAAATACCATTGTGCTTTCTCTTTTTGTATATACCCCTGGTGAAGGGCTTGTTTGGACCCGAAACGTTAACGTATAGCACCGAATTCCATCTTCGGACAACGGAACACCAAATTTTGAAAAATTGTATCATAACACACGTGGACACACAAATGGTGAATTGTATGGTTGTATCATGACTTTCAAACATTTTATATGATATATGTATACATTTATCTCCATACCTGTCCCTCATCTGAGTGACAAGTTTTTATATATAAATTATTAATAAATTGTTACATTTTACTTATTTGAGTGGTGTTGTTACCTTTCAAAGTCCCACCTAGGGGGTATTTGGTTTTTGTACTAGGGTTTTAAATCATGTGCCCTGATTTCTGAAACGCGGACACATTATTTAGACCCACCTGCTGCCATGTCCCGTGATCAGGTCTGCAGTGACAGATAGTGTCTATACTCCTGCCATGTATAATGCACCCCTGGGTCAAGATTCTCCCTCCCCTGTATCACCCCTACCCCTACACTTTCAGTGCCTCAATCTGCTCAGTGCACTCCAGAGCTGGCTGCAGATGGGACACAGAGGCGGAGCCTCCATGTTTCCGGGTGCTCTGACTGGCTCAAAAAGGGACGCGTAGGTGGGGTTGAAGGTAGAGCCCCCATGTTACCTCCTGCTCTGTCGAAAGCAGTGATGCATTACTCAGCT
>BLSH010123622.1:1118247-1160472 GCA_018402905.1 Glandirana rugosa | reverse complement strand
TATATATTACTTATTAAAAAATTGTTACATTTTACTTATTTGAGTGGTGTTGTTACCTTTCAAAGTCCCACCTAGGGGGTATTTGGTTTTTGTACTAGGGTTTTAAATCATGTGCCCTGATTTCTGAAACGCGGACACATTATTTAGACCCACCTGCTGCCATGTCCCGTGATCAGGTCTGCAGTGACAGATAGTGTCTATACTCCTGCCATGTATAATGCACCCCTGGGTCAAGATTCTCCCTCCCCTGTATCACCCCTACCCCTACACTTTCAGTGCCTCAATCTGCTCAGTGCACTCCAGAGCTGGCTGCAGATGGGACACAGAGGCGGAGCCTCCATGTTTCCGGGTGCTCTGACTGGCTCAAAAAGGGACGCGTAGGTGGGGTTGAAGGTAGAGCCCCCATGTTACCTCCTGCTCTGTTGAAAGCAGTGATGCATTACCCAGCCTTGGGGGGGGGGGGGGGTAGCAGGGGAGAGCAGGATATAGAAGGGAGTAAAGCTGATGAAGTGCCTGCAGCCACCTTAAAGTGTATGTGAACCCTCACATAGACCCAGTGAAGTAAACAGCCTTAGATGATAAACAGGGATGAAACAAACCTCCCTATATAAGTGTAGCGCCTGCCCCGATTCTCCGGGAGCCTGACAGAGATGGGGAGGGTTACACATTCCTCAGGGTGTAGGGTGTTGGGCATGGTGGGTGATGAGCAAGAAAAGAAGTTGAGCATCAGTCACTTTTATGCTTAAACAAAATAAATGTTTGTTTATTAAAACAGGAGAAATATGAGAGAGGGGGGAATAGGGCACAGGACACCCTTAGTAATGATCAAAAAATAGGCAGACTCCTTAGACAAAAATTGGTTAGATAAGGTAGACAGCAGTACAGAAAAAAGCACCTTTAAGCTGAACCAGCACATCTGTACTTTGTAGGATAGGCTGTCTCCTCTAGTAACTGAACTTTATTCACAGATTCCTGCGCATGGATTCACTTGGATGATTTCTCTCCTGAAGTCCTCCCAGCCACTTCATAACCTCCAGCTCATGAAGAGTCCCCTCTGGTGCTTCCTCAGAACTCCATCCCTCTCAGAATCCTTTACAGATCTTTGACAGGCTTTCCTCAATAGAACTTGAACTCACAGATAGGCCTCAGACAGGCCTAGCAACCGGCGACCACCTGGATAGGCCTCAGGCTTTAGGTCTAGTAGCCAGGAGCTACTTGTTGCACATCCAGACTTAGAAGACTTAGATCATAGAAACATAGAAAAGTGACGGCAGAAAAAGACTGAGTAGTCCATCGAGTCTGCCCCTTTTTATTTTTTTATATTTTTTTAAAATTTTTTTTTTTACATTAACCTCGTTGTCTGACTATAGATTTATGTTTATCCCAAGCATGTTTGAAGCCATTTACTGTTGACTGTCTCACAACCTCTGTTGGTAGTTTATTCCAAAAATCAACCACCCTTTCAGTAAAATAATACTTTCTAAGATTAGTTTGGAACTTCCCTCCAGTTAGTTTGAGGTCATGTCCCCGTGTTCTTGATTTTGGTTTCATATTGAAAAGACTGCCCTCCTGAACCTTATTCACCCCCTTGATGTATTTAAAGGTTTCAATCATGTCTCCCCTCTCCCTTCTTTCCTCCAGACTATACATATTAAGTTCCTGAAGTCGCTCTTGATATGTTTTATCCCCCAGACCTTTCACCATTTTTGTCACCTGTCTCTGAACTCGTTCTATCTTATCAATATCTTTGTGTAAGTGTGGTCTTCAGAACTGGACACAGTATTCTAAGTGAGGCCTCAATAAAGATCTATATAGAGGAATCAGAACCTCTTTCCCCCTGCTGGTGATCCCTCTACTGATACATCCCAGAATTCTATTTGCTTTTCTCACTGCCTGGTCACACTGTTTGCTCATTTTGCAATTATCTGAAATAAGCACCCCCAAATATTTTTCTTCTGTAGTGCTGGCTAACACGGTACCCCCAATGCTGTACTCTCTAAGGGGATTATTTTTCCCTAGATGCATTATTTTACATTTAGAAATATTGAACTGCAGTCTCCACTGCTTTGAACAATCTTCCAGCAATGCCAAATCCCACCTGACTTCTTCCAGTTAAATACCTTTTCCCAGCATGCAAAGCTGCCAGTCTGATTGGCTGAGAAAAGTATGTTTATTCATAAGCTGCACTTACTGTAGCTCATCACTCTAATGTCAGAGATAACAGCACCACCTGCTGACGGAAAGGAGAGGCCATACAGAATGAAGGAAGTCATTTAATCTCAAAACACTACAAATCAGCCAGGCTGACTACCACCCAGCATAACTAACTTTACCTGCAACCCTATTCTAGGACGAGGGTGCTACATAAGTATTACATGTATATATGCTGTCTTCTTCTTTATATACCTTTTAGAAAGTGGAGATTGTGTTAGGATTTTTTCTCTTCCTGCACTGTTCTGCAGAGAAGTCTGGGCACACAGCCAAGACAGCTGATTGAAGGAAAGGCACACATCCCTCTACTCATAGGTAGAGACTCTCAACTCTCTCCATTATTTTGTTCAGCACGGTGCTAATCTATTTATAGCTCCCTCCCCAACACAAACCTCTGGGCTGCTCTTATCATAATGTAACAGAAACTTGTCAGGCTGATAACAGAGCTACAGAGCAGGACAGAGCTAGGAGACACAGGGTTTTCAAGAGAGATAAGAAAACTCTGCAGATCTATGTGCCCAGCTCAAATTTCATGAATCAGGTTTACATCTACTTTAAGTTGCTCTATACATGCCACTGCACCGTCGACTGTGCATTGATTGAACAATGAATTTGAACTCGTACTCACGAGTGGTTGGGGGGACAGTAAAACCCCAAGTTTGAGTCCCACTTTGACTGCCCCACCCCCAAATGTTACCTCTTTGGCTGCAGAGGCAGTAGCTGGGGGGGTACACTTACTGCGGCCTCGATGCTTTGTCTCGAGGCCGCAGTAATTATGAGCGGGGTGTAGATCACTCTGGACTGACTCTATCAGTCACTACTGTTGGGTATGCAGAGGTGTGGGCAGATAGGAAAGGTTTGTTCTCAGAGGTTCGTGCCCGGCTTGAGCAAAAGGTGGTGGTGGACCCTGTTAAGGCTTGGGCTGCTACCTTGGGCCATAGCCTTGTGGTCGACTTCACTTGTGCTTAAGAAAAAGGTGAAAGGGAAAGGGCACTCGGGGTCCAGTAGATGCAGGTTTTAAAACGTTTACACAACAATAAAATGAGGCCTACGCATTTTGGGTGAACAAGGACCCCCCCTTCATCAGGGCTACTGTTAAAAACTATTAGAGATTAGTCCTGTTAGGTACTTCCTTTGGCACATGAATTGGACCAATGGATGTCCAGGCGCTATCTGTAGGTTGAGAGGCAGCATCAATTATAATATTGAATGCTGTACATAACCGTAGAGATCAAGGGGATAAAGCATGCAGTGAGGAGACAATACAATATCTCTTCACCACCTGTCAAGTGCTCTCAAAAGAGAGATCCAAATTGCTCTTCAGACACAAACACTAGTGTGAACAAGCCCTTTAAGACAGGTGGCAGTGCTCACCACCCTCTGAGGGCTCTTTCACATTAGTGGTTCTCTCTGAAGAGCAATCTCTTTGGAGAGAATTTGACAGGCTGCTTTAGACCACCTTTGTTAACATCACACTAGCGAGGTTGTAGAGTGACCCTATTTACTTACAAAGCAAAGTAAACCATTGCAGCCACAACATGTATATATCCCCAGCCTCTGCCTCTACTGCTAAAGGGGAAGTAGTTGTGGTGTGGTAAAAGTCCAGCTCAACTGTAGGGTTTTACTGCCCCTCAACTGCTATCATATCACCCTCCACACTCCTCTGCTGTACATACTACCACTGTTATGCCCAACATACCCCTCTATTGTACTCACTGGCTATTGTCATACCCTCCACACTCCTCTCCTGTACATACCAACCACCATCATACCCTCCACACTCCTCTCCTGTACATACCAACCGTCATCATACCCTCCACATTCCTCTCTTGTACATACTGCCCACTGTCATACCCTCCACACTCCTGTCCTGTACATACTGCCCACTGTCATACCCTCTACACTCCTCTCCTTTACATTCTGTCCACTGTCATACCCTCTACACTCCTCTCCTGTACATACTGCCCACTGTCATACCCTCCGTGCTCCTCTCCTGTACATACTGCTTACTGCCATACCCATACCCTCCACTCTCCTCTCCAGTACATACTGCCCACTGTGATACCCTCCACACTCCTCTCCTGTACATGATGCCCACTGTCATACCCTGCACACTCCTCTCTTGTACATACTTCCCACTGTCATACCCTCCACACTCCTCTCCTATACATACTGCCCACTGTTATACCCTCCACACCCCTCTCCTGTACATACTTCACACTGTCATGCCCACCACTATTGTGTTCACTGCCCACTGTCATGCCCACCTCTATTGTGCTCATTGACCACTGTCATGCCAGGCCCCAGCCTCTGCCTCTTGTGCTAAAGGGGAAGTTGTGATATGGTAAAAGTGCGACTCAACTATAGTGTTTTACTGCCCCTCAACTGCCATCATATCATCCTCCACACTCCAATGCTGTACATACTACCATTGTTATGCCCACCATACTCTATCGCACTCACTGCCTATTGTCATACCCTCCACACTCCTCTCCTGTACATACTAATAGCCATCATATCCTCCGCATTCCTCTCTTGTACATAACGCCCACTGTCATACCCTCCACACTCCTCTCCTGTACATACCGCCCACTGTCACACCCTCCACACTCCTCTTCTGTACATACCACCCACTGTCATACCCTCCACACTCCCCTCCTGTACATACTGCCCACTCTAATACCCTCCATACTCCTTTCTTGTACATACTGCCCACTGTCATACCCTTCACATTCCTCTCCTGTACATACCGCCCATTGCCATACCCTCCACACTCCTCTCCTGTACATACCGTCCACTGTCACACCCTCCACACTCCTCTCCTGTACATACCGCCCACTGTCATAACCTCCTAACTTTTCTCCTGTACATACCGCCCACTGTCATACCCTCCGTTCCCCCTTTTCTGTACATTCTGCCCACTGTCATACCCTCCACACTCCTCTCCTATACATACTGCCGACTGTTATACCCTTGACACTCCTCTCCTGTACATGCTGCCCACTGTCATACACTCCACACTCCTCTCTTGTACATACTGCCCACTGTCATACCCTCCACACTCCTCTCCTGTACATACTGCCCACTGTTATACCCTCCACACTTCTCTCCTGTACATAGCGCCCGTTGTCATACCCTCTGCACTCCTCTCCTGTACATACCACCCATTGACATACCCTCCGCACTCCTCTCCTGTACATACCGCCTACTGCCACACCCTTCACATCCCTCTCCTGTACATATTGCCCACTCTCATGCCCACCTCTATTGTGCTCATTGCCCACTGTCATGCCCACCTCTATTGTGTTCACTGCCAATTGTCATGCCTTCCACACTCCTCTCCCACACATAACTGCTGTCATACCCTCAGTACTCCTCTGCTGCATATGCTGGCCACTGTGACTCCCTCCTCACTCCCCTCCTGCAAATATTACCTACCATTTAATCCTCTGCACTCATTCCTGTACATAATGTCATATACTTTGCACTCTTTTCCTACACAAATCATCATATGCTCCACAATCCTGCAAATACTGCTGTACATTCCACACTTTCCTGAACATACTGTAATATTCTCTGTACTGAAAACAAAAAGGTGAACTAACGCCCCTGGCCTCCACTGCACTTACTTCTGTAGTAATGGAAGAGGTTTATTTTTTAAAATGATAGTTCTGAGGTTTATACATGTCTGTGAGACCCTTGCTTGCGACACAGCAATGTAAGCATATTTTATGGGTACAAGAATGCTTTTGATTTATTTAACTAGTTGCCAACCAGCCACCACAGTTGTACTGGCCGGCTCGGCTGAGCAAACCGCCGTCATTGTATGTTAGTAGCGCGCGCTCCCGCCGTCCCCACGATGATCGGATTCGTTCCAGAACTGATCAGTCTCAAGGCCCAGACCAATGATTTCTGGTCTGGACCTGGTGATCGGTTCTGGTGAATGGTGCAATTAGGGTTGCACCTGTCTGGGATTCACCCTGACAGTCGAGGTTTAGAATCATGTATCCGGGTTTCAGTGCACCTGAAACCCAGACACACTATTTAGACAGGAATGTGGCTTGGAACAGCCTGAAAGGAGGGTGAGGTGGCACTATGTGTGCTGCATTATGATTCTCTTTGGAGTGTACAAAGGTGTCCCAGGTCTGTTACAATCCTATAGTGTATATTAAAAATATATATATGTCTATGCACCCCTAAAGTGTTTGGGTTTGGCCTAAAGAAAAAGTGGCAACCCTAGATGCAATCTCCTCTCTTGGAGCCCTTTTTTTTCCAGCGCGGGGCGAGACAGCATCAACTGTGAGCACACAACACTACACTGACACCAGTACACGTTAGGCACACAATTAATCCCCTCGATGCCCCCCCCCCCCAACACTTAATCCCTTCACTCCTGTCACTGTGTCACTTAGTGCAGTGATCAGAGTTTTCATTGATCACTGCACTTGTGTCACCTTAGAGTAGGTAGTAGTAGGTAGTAATAGGCCCAGGTGCTCCCCTTAACCCCCTTAATAAAGGTTTTAACCCCTTGATCGCCTCCCTGTAACCAGTGATCACTGAATTAGTGCCACGGGTGACGCTACTTAGTTAGTTAGTTTTTTATTTAGTCAGTGTACCCGCCGTATCTACCTAATAAAGGTTTTAACCCCCCGATAGTGTCAGTTCGGGTCAGCATAAATACCAAGCAGGATTAGATTAATCAGAAAATAATACACACACAAACACTAGATAGGTCCATTACTAGAATAGTATCTAAACGGATCAATATCTGTGATCTACTCAGATCTATACTAGCCTCCCCAGTACTTTAGTGTTCCTAAAAATGTGGCATTAGCGGGATCAGCCCAGATACCTGCTAGCTCCTGCGTTTAGACCCTCCGCCCAGCCCAGCCCACCCAAGTGCAATATCAAATAGATCACTGACACTTACAAAACACAACACACATAACTGCAGTGTTCGCAGAGTCATGCCTGATCCCTGCGAACACTAACAGTTATTTTGGTAGCAATTGAAGCAGGCTCTGACAACCAGGTGCTCTTTTGCCTGTGAATTGCACTAGTTGTACCGATGAATTTAGAGGCCAAAATGTCCAATCAGAGGTACACCAGTGAAGAGTAGGGATGGACGAACAGTTCGGCCCGAGCATTAGTTCAGGGAGAACTTTTTTTGAATGTGAAAATAGGCAAACTTTTAAATAAAAAATAAACTTACATTTATACAGAATAAAACTGACTTTAATTTACAGTTTACTAAAAAAGGTCTGAAAAAAATTGCTTATGTAATCAACTGAAACTTGAGTGTCAGTTATTTCAAAATAACGTTTTTTCTTCATCTGCACAGGATAGAAAAACCCTATTCTGTATGCATGCGAAAACATGCAGTGCAGGCTCTGGTTATCTAGAACACATTGCCAATGTGTCCGCACACAGCTAGTTAAGTCCAACACATGCAAGTTTCGGCACTGCAGTCTCCGTATGTGGAACGAGAATCCCACTTCCACTATTCACCATAATATATCTTGAAGTCATGAAAGCTATATCCTTCCCTGCACATCATTTTCCAGTTTGTCATTGAGGCTGTTAATCCTCGTCTGCCTGGTCCTGGAAGAATTCATCAACGTTCTCGGATTTATCCTCCTAAAGTTCCCTTGGCTCTTTGAACTCCAGGTCTTCCCCATACTGGATGGAAAAGTCTATATGTTGGAGCATAATATTTATGCATTCTTCATCTGAGCGATCAAAAGGTAAAAATCGAACCATGCTGTAATCATCGATCAATCCACAAATTGCCTCGGTCAGCTTCTTGAATTTTTCACTTCTTAGTCTGTTGGTTGAATATTCAATCATAGGATACATATCAGGGTCTAAAAATTTCTCAATCTCCTTTTTAGCTTTCTTGTTCAGTAAATCCATCTTGGTCATGAGGTTGCACTGTGGAATTTCCAAAGATACCATAGCACTTAAGGCAGCCATTGTTCCAGAAATAAACTTGAAAGATTCCACCATGAACTGAGAATCAACAAGGAAGACCCCACAGACTCTAACTCCCACTGCTGGAGCTGTTCTGCTAGGTACTTCATAACCGGCAGGTGAGTGTACAGCTCAGTCTGACCTGGGCAGTCAAAAAGTATATAGTCATCTTCAGTGTGCCCCAAGCAACTCTCCAGCCAGTCAAAGTTATTGGCAAAATATTTCATACAATAAACAAGTCCCCCATTAGGACCAAATCTGAGAGAACTGTCTTCCATCACATCATCTACTTCTATCAGTTCCCGGATATCTGCCATAACAGGATAGTCAAAGTGCTCTGCTGCAGGATCCAGATTAACCACTTGAACCGAGCGATTCAGGGCCTCACAGTGCTGAACCATAGTAGAACAGTAGGTGCTCTTCCCGCCGGCCCCATCACCAGCTGCGCGTAGTGAGGCATGATCACCTACCGCTACCCGCACCGCACCGCCACTACATCACATGTGATCTACTTCCGGGATCCAGCCCGAACTTTTGACGTTCGGCGGATATCCGAACAAACGGGACGTTCGACCGTTTGTTTGGCCCCCCACGAACGAACTAGAACATTATGGGGCGACTTTGCCACCACGGAGCGCCCCATAATGCATTGTGCAGCAGACAGCGCGCACGGCTGCTCCTCGTTGGGAAGGCTCCCGCCATCTGCTCGCTGTTTGTTTTGACAGTTTATTTATACGGCAGGGCGGGCCACCCAGCGGTGTAAGCGGGTGACTCCGCCCCTTCTGACGTTGTGTGACGTCAGCGGGTCTCGTGTTTACATTACCGGATGGCCCCGCCCTTCCATATAAATAAACTGTTGAAATAAACAGCGAGCAGATGGTGGGAGCCCTCCCATGGAGGAGGAGCTTTTGCGGCTTTTTTTTTTACGGGTCCGTCACTTGTCGTGATTGACAATGGATTACAATGGGGGACACTTATTTTTTCTTTTTTGCTTTTTTTATTAAAGGACTTGTCTCTAATTGTCTCCTGTGTTTTTTTCTTTTTTTGACACTTTTTGGTGAATTAGTAGGGGTAATATACCCGATACTAATTCATATGGGGGGGCCGGGATCTGGGGGCCCCCTTATTAAAGGGGGCTTCCAGATTTGGATAAGCCCCCCGCCTGCCGACCCCCACAACCACAGCCCAGGGTTGCAGGGAAGAAGCTCTTGTCCCCATCAACATAGGGACAAGGTGCTTTGGGGCAGGGGGGGTGCAGAGCCCCCCCTGCCCCAAAGTACCCATACTTCCCATGTTGGGGGCATGTAGCCTGGTAGCCTGGTTTGCTTATTGATTTTTATTCACTGTTTTTCACGGAAGATATCTATAGATCTATAGATCTATTGTGGACCAAAGCAATTTGTATGATAAAGATATGCACCAGGAGAATAATCCTGCATGAAAACAGCGCTTGCTATAGGATAATCTGGACCCTTAGGTCTCACTCAACTGTAGCTAAACACAATTGAATAGTTAAGCAAAAATGTGAATAAAAACAAACCAGTGTAAAATAAATATACAATTGCCTTAAACGCTTATGTACTCTTGCTCAAGTATGAACCCCTCTGAGCAATACCTTAAAACATCAATGCAAATATATTGTGAAACCAGAACCCACAATACATAAAGTGCTTTGTGCTAGTGACCGTGAGCTATCATCCAAAAAGAGTTTTAGATATCTTCTAAACAAATGTCATGCAATAAAATTAATTCATAACAATCAATAAATTGTGCATAAAAACTCATAAACTGTGCAAATCCTTTGTGCAAAAATCTGTGCAAAAATGTTGTCCACTGTGCATAGAAAAATGTGATCGGATCGGTTTTATGACAGTTCTTATGTCTTTAAACAACCTCTATACGTGAAAGACCTTTTCTTTAAAGTGCCCGTGCTTTCAGTGCTAGGGTTTCCCCGATGTTGCTTCGTGGAGTATCACCGTAGGCTATCCAGGGATGTATCATGCAAGAATAAGAAGGAAACCCCTCATAGCGTAATTCGTAGATGCTTTCTTTATGTGCCAAACATATGCCGTTACAGCAAGGGAGATTTCTTTCCCAATCCTTTTCCTCAAAAAGCTCCTGGGACGCCGCGACTCTGCAGTGTCAGCGTGCGTTCCAGACAAGCGTGACCTCACGCACCGTGCGTTCCAACTGACACGTTTCGTCACTTCCGTAACGTCTTCAAAGAGTGAGAAGGTTGTAGATGTAAAAAATCAGAGTTGCTGTTATATTGGTCCACTGATCCAATTCACCATATGCCCATGTTCTCTGCTTCCATGACCAGGGCGTGATATGAGCAGATCTTAAGGTTCATGCATTTTAATGACAATGAACTCTGTCGTCCTCGGGGTGACCCTGAATTTGATCAGCTCCACAAAATTCGGCCCCAACGGCTTGTGGAGTCCCGACTTAGACAGGGGGAGAGAGCCTGCTTGAGAAGTAATAATTTGCTTGCAGTGAAGTGGAGGGAAAAAATGGAATGAAAGAAGGGTTGCAATCCAAGGTGTGCCACCATCCTATTATATCAAGGAACAAACATGTATATGGGGGTTAGACCCCATATACCAAAAGTTGGACTTTGTGGGCACACACGAGACGAAACCCTGCACGGATACCCAAAAGGCTCACTATTTTACTCTATTGTTATTTTGTGGCTTTTAATATGATGTAATAAATGAACTATTTTATCATACATTATTGATTAGTCTTGTGTGTGCCCGCAAAGTCCAACTTTTGGTATAAAGGGTCTACCTCCCATATACATGTTTGTTTTGGGAAAAACTGAATGTTTTCATTCTGTGCTCCCTTCATGCAGATACGACAGTCCAAATTCCAACAGCGACTGGTGTTGTGGAGAAGCCCCTCTGTGTCCATGAATACAACCTTAATATGGGAGGGGTGGACCTCAACGACCAGTTATTGGCTCTGTACTTAATTGCCCATAAGGTCAGAAGCTGGTATAAAAAAAGGAAGAGATTGTCACAGCCCTTCTGTTTCCAGACAGTGATGTTCCCCAAATTCCCAATGCAAATGCAATGAGTCGGCTGCATGAGAGGCACTTCCCAGAAGTCCTCCGTGGTACCTCTATCCAACGAGCACCCCAAAAAAGATATCATGTCTGCAAACAACGTAGATATAGTCATGATACCCCTTATTATTGTCCCTCCTGTCCTGAATGTTTCCATCACTACCACACACTAGTGGAGTATTAGAATAGGGTACAGCACTACACAGGCATAGGGCACACTTTCAAAGGGTCTCCAAAGGTGCCACCTCATTTTGAGAGACCTGTAAAGGCTTTTAAAAAATTATATAGTTTGTAGCCACTGCACGGGTGTGTGTAATTTTAAAGCATTTTGGTATCTATGTACTCAGCATAAGATCATCTTTTATATTTCACCAAACATTTGGAAAATATAATGTATTTTTGTGCATTAAAATTCAAAAAAGTGTTTTTATGTGCCAAAAAATTGCGTTTGAAAAATCGCTGCACAAATACTTTGAGAAAAAAAATTGCAACACGCACCATTTTAATCTGTAGGGCCTCTCCTTTAACCACTTCAAGACCGCCCGCCATCATAATACGGCGGCAGTTTGAAGTGGAATACCATTGTTATGGTAGCAGATAGCTACCATGACCCCATTATCTATTTTTTCAGCAGGTGATTCCGCGTCTGATAAAAGTGGTCTTAGCGGCGACATTTTTTTTTTGGATTTAAGTGTGAATATGAGATCTGAGGTCTTTTTGACCCCAGATCTCATATTTACAAGGTCCTGGCATGCTTTTTTCTATTACAAGGAATGTTTACATTTCTAGTAATAGGAATAAAAATGATCAAAATTTTCTTTTTAAAAAAAGAACGGTGTAAAAATAAAAACTAAAAAGTAAAATAAATAATTAAAAAACATAAAACAAATTTAAAGAGCACTGTCCTTGCGCAGAAGAGAACGCATATGTAAGTCCCGCCCAGTGCACCCACATATGAAAACGGTGTGCAAACCACACGTGAGGTATCGCCGTGATTGCTAGAGCGAGAGCAATAATTCTAGCACCAGACCTCCTCTGTAACTCAAAACTGCTAACCTGTAGAATTTTTTTAAAGTCGCCAATGGAGATTTTTATGTTGCAAAGTTTGTCTACATTCCGCGATTGGACGCAATTTTGAAGCATGACCTGTTGGGTATCATTTTACTCGGCGTAACATTATTTTTCACAATATGGAAAAAAATTGGCCTAACTTTACTGTTGTCTTATTTTTTAACTCACAAAACTGAATTTTTAAAAAAAAAATCTCGCTTGTAAGACCGCTGTGCAAATATGGTGTGACATAAAGTTTTGCAATGGCCACCATATTAATCTCTAGGGTGTTAGAAAAAAAATATATAATGTTTGGGGGTTCTAAGTAGTTTTATAGCAAAAAAACCTGATTTTAACTCGTAACCACCGAACTCCAAAAAGAGGCCCAGTTTTAAAGTGGTTAAAAAATATATAATGTTTGGGGGTTCAAAGTAATTTTCTAGCAAAAAAAAAATATTTTTTCATGTAAACAAAAAGTGTCCGAAAGGACTTGGTGGTTCAAGTGGTTAGAAGAGTGGGTGATGTAAGGTATAAAATGCCAGGACAGTTCAAAACCCCCCAAAATGACCCCTTTTGGGAAAGTAGACATCCTATTGCAGAGAAGCATGTTGAGTCCGTGGAATAATTTATATTTTGTCACGAGTTTTGGGAAAATTTTTTATTTTTTTGCACAAAGTTGTCATTAAATGATATATTGGTCGAACATGCTATGTGTATATGTGGAATTACAGTCCAAAATACATTCTGCTGATACTCCTGAGTATGGGGATACCACATGTGTGGGACTTTTTGGGAGCCTAGCCACGTACAGGACACCGAAAACCAATCACCGCCTCAAGATTTCTAAGGGCGTAAAATGGTGTTTTCACTTCCTCACTACCTATTACAGTTTCAGAGGCCCTAAAATGTCAAGATAGCACAAAACCCCCATAAATTACCCAATTTTGTAAAGTAGATACCTCAAGCTATTTCCTGAGAGGCATGTTGAGTCCATGGAATATTTTATATTTTGTCACACAAATTTACTTTTTTTTTTTTACACAAAGATGTCAGTAAATGATAGATTGCTCACACGTGGCATGGGTATATGTGAAATTACACCACAAAATACATTCTGCTGCTTCTCCTGTGTACAGGGATAAGGCATGTGTGAGACTTTTTGGGAACCTAGCCGCGTACTGAACCCCAAAAACCAATCACCGTCTTCAGGCTTTCTAAGGGCGTAAAATGGTGATTTCACTTTCTCACTACCTATCACAGTTTTGGAGGCCTTGTAATGTCAAGAGAGCACAACCCCCCCACAAATGACCCCATTTTGGAAAGTAGACACCCCAAGGTATTTGCTAAGAGGGATGGTGAGTATTTTGCAGCTCTCATTTGTTTTGGAAAATGAAGAAAGAAAAGGAAAATGTATTTTTTTCTTTTTTCAAATTTCAAAACTTTGGGACAAAAAGCGAGATCTGCAAAAATACTCAACAAGCCTCTCAGCACATAGCTTGGGGTGTTCCTGGTCATTTGGGGGGGGGTGGCATCTGGGCATTTCATGGCCTCCAAAACTGCGATAGGTAGTTAAGAGTGAAATAAAAAATTTACGCCCATAGAAAGCCTGAAGGCGGTGCTTGGTTTTTGGGGTCCTGTACACGGCTAGACTGTCAAGAGTCTCACATATGTGGTATCCCTGTACTCAGGAGAAGCAGCAGAATCTATTTTGGGGTGTAATTTCACAAATACCCATTGAGCAATATATCATTTAGTGACAACTTTGTGGGAAAAAAAAGTAATTTTCCCGAAACTTGTGGCAAAATATAAAATATTCCATGGACTCAACATGCCTCTCAGCAAATAGCGTGGGTGTCTACTTACCAAAATGGGGTCATTTGGGGGTGGGGGTTGTGAATTTCATGGCCTTCGGAACTGTGATAGGTAGTGAAATCAAAAATTTACACCCTTAGAAAACCTGAAGGCGGTGCTTAGTTTTCGGGGTCCTGTACGTGGCTAGACTGCCAAAAAGTCTCACACATGGGGTATCCCTGTACTCAGGAGAAGCAGCAGAATGTATTTTGTGGTGTAATTCCACATATACCCATGCCATGTGTGAGCAATATATCATTTCAGTGACAACTTTGTGTATTTTTTAAAATTGAGTTTATTGTATTTTTTTTAATAACAAAAAGTAGAAAATATCATTTTTTAACCACTTCAATACCATGCACTTAGAACACTTTACTACTAGACCAATTTTCAGTTTTCAGTGCTGCTGCTCTTTGAATGACAATTGCGCGGTCGTGCGACGCTGTACCCAAACAGATTTTTTTATCATTTTGTTCCCACAAATAGAGCTTTCTTTTGGTGGTATTTGATCACCCCTGCGGTTTTTATTTTTTGCGCTACAAATAAAAAAAGACCGAAAATTTTGAAAAAAAAAAAATTCTCTATTTTTGTCACAAAACTTTGTAAATAAGTAAATTTTCTCCATCACTGGTGGGCACTGATGAGGCTACACTGACGGGCACTGATGTGGCAGTACTGATTGGCACTGATGAGGCGGCACTGATGATGAGGCACTTATATGCAGCGATGATGAGCACTGTTAGGTGGCACTGATAAGCAGCACTGACGGGTACTGAGAGGTGGCACTGATATACAGCACTGATGGGCACTGATATGCAGCACTGATGGACACTGCTAAGTGGCACTAATGGGCACTCATAGACAGCACTGATTGGCACTGATAGGTGGCACTGGGCACTGATAGGTGGGCACTGGTAGGTGGCAATGGTGGGCACTGATATGTGGCACTGGTATGCATTGATAGGGGCACTGGTGGGCACTGATAGGGGCACTGGTGGGCATATACACTGATAGGGGCTCATTCCCTGGTGGTCTAGGGTGGCATCTGAAGGTGGCACTGAGTGCCATCCACACTGAGCATTATGTCACTTACCTGGTGGTCTAGGGGGTTCTCCCTGGTGGTCCAGATCGGCTCCCTGGTGGTCCCTGGTCGGCTCCCTGGTGGTCCTGGGTGGGAACATCCCTGGTGGTCCCTGGGCAGGCTCCCTGGTGGTCTAGGGTGGCGATCCGAGGGAGGGCTGTGCTGATAAATCATCAGCACAAACCCTCCCTGTCACGGATGCAGCCGATCGGCTCTCCACTCCTCAGGTCTTTCCTGTATTACACTGTGACCAGCCGTGATTGGTCAAGGCTGGTCACATGGTAAAGTGCTTTGGATCGAAGCGCTTTACCGAGATCGGTATTGCGGGGGGTCAGACTGACCTCCCACACCACCGATCGCCACGATGCGCGCCCCCCCGGGCGCGCGGCGGCTTGTTATCCTGAGGACGTCATATGACGTCCAGTCAGGATAACTAAGCCACTTCCCGGCCGTCATTTTGCATACGGCGGTCGGGAAGTGGTTAAAAATGTTTCAGTCTTTTTTCGTTTATATCGCAAAAATAAAAAGAGGTGATCAAAAACCACCGAAAGAAAGCTCTTTTTGTGGGAAAAAAAGGAAAAATGTTTGTTTGGGTACAGCATTGCATGACCTATCATGGGTCCCAGTGGGTCCATTGGACCCAGACAGCACTTTAAGAGGGGCAGAAAATTGAACCACAGCCGCCTCTCCTTCTCTTCTATTTACCCAGCAAATTGACAACCAAGATTTTTTTTCTAGCATTTTTGTGTGTCATGATGGCAACTGTGCCCCCAGGCCGCTCCGTCTGCCCCTATACTACCCCAGCCCACCCCTATACTGCCCTAGCCTGTCTATATACTACCCTAACCTGTCTATATACTACCCCAGCCTGCCTCTATACTGCCCTAGCCTGTCTATATACTACCCCAGCCTGTCTATATACTACCCTAGCCTGTCTACATACTGCCCCAGCCTGCCCATATACTGCCCTAGCCTGTCTATATACTGCCCTAGCCCGCCCCTTGGAATTGAACATTATGGTATGTCATATAATTTTGCATATAGACAAGGTGCTGTTGCATGTAAATCTGACTTCCTGATACATTTAATTTTAGGTTTAATTATCATGATATAAAATAATGGCTATGGGGGCCTTTTGGTGGGTATTTTTTTTTTGGGGGGGGCAGCATTTCATTCTTGGACCCAGGCAGCACAGTGTCTTGGGCCAGCCCTGGGGTGCTCTGACAAAGACCAAGTGGTTTATTAGACTTTGTGCCTTAACCTATAGGCAGGTAGAGGTTAACGCTTCTCCAGCTGGGAAGGTTAGTGTTATGTTCCTCGGTTCTTCTTGGCGGGCTTTGCTGGGTCCGATCCACAGGTTTTAGGTTTTATAAAAGGGACAGGGTTTCGTACCGAAGAGGTTTGGGGTTAGAGAGATGGATTACACGTTGCCGGAGTATGGATCACCAGTGTCATGACGACTTTGAAGTTTCCGCTATTCAGGGAGATTGCTGGGACTTGCAGTCCTCCCTGAAATCTGCTAAAAATTGACTCTTTTCAGTGAAGTTATGCTGGGGCAGTCACAAGCCTGCGTTAGGGACTAGTGACATTAGGAAAAGACTGCACTTTATGTTTAACTGTCATGTTATCTTATTCTTCGATAAAGCTTTTGAAATGTTGTCTTTGCTTGGTCTGAAGTTACTCAAGGGGTGCAATGCAAATAACTGGCACATCTCGGTTTTACAACTCGTGTCACTAAGCACATTGAAGTATAAGGATAACGGCACAAGAGTAAATACAATGTGAAGATTCAAGTGGTTACCAAGGGTAACAAAGGTCTCTCTAGCAGCCTGTCATAAGCATGTACTTGTGACAGGTGGGATAGCTTCTAGCAGGAGGAGTTGCTGTTGGCACTCTCTCCATAAGCAGGTCCATCTCCCATAGCAATGGGAGCAGATCTGCACTGCAGAGGTCCCCAACCTGTACACAGGTATGGAAGAGGAAGAGTTAAGTGAAGTGCAAGTATAGGGTCAGCCCTAAGTACACGGCATAGCTCTATACCGTTACTGGGAATGTCCCTCCTAAATGCATCAGTGACCATGGTAATGTATATACATTGAGCAAGTTTATTAGAGTTCAGTAGTCTGTTCAAGCAAAGGTAATCTGTGTGTAGAAGAGTGACCCTGTATAAAGTGCCTAGCGTAGCTCAGAAGAACCCACCCTGGGGTAGGCCTCTCATGTAACCCTTGCTTGGTGCCCAACAAGTAGGGAAACATGATGGACGTGACTTCCACCACACGGCCCCTACCCATGCGCTTCTTAAGGCTCCCACCTCCAGTGGACATGCATGCACTCAGAGTCCTTTTCTCTCCAGTCCTTGAAGCTGTCACTTTGTACCTCTACAAGAATTCTGTGTGTTTTGAGCCCTGTGCTTCCATGCAGCCATTTCTACCACTTTATTTCTGGTCTGCCTGTTCCTTGCGGACACAAACTCTTTTCTGTGGGAACTGCATTGATGTACTGGCTGCACCTGGCTCTTCCCAGAAACCAGTGCACAACAGGATGAAAAAGCATGGGTGGTCATGTGACCCATTTTAAGGTAGAAAATCTCTAGATAAATGTTACAATAAGGATAGATAGTTATAGAACAGGACGAGTGTGTGTGTGTTGCTGCATAGAATTCTGCTTTAAGTAACCAATGAGTCAGTGGGCTTAAAGCGGACCTTCAGTCATTTTTTCAACTTTCCATCTATTAAATTGTCTGCCCTTGTTTTAATTTTGTATAGTAAAACATTTTATTCTGCCAGTAAAGACCTTATACAGCCCACTTCTTGTTTCTTGTCTGGTAATTAGCCTAGGCTTATGACATCATGCACAGCTCTCTCTCTCTCATACTCTTGTGAGAGTTCACCAGGAAGGGGGGGTGTGAGTCATAAGAGGACCAATGAGAGCTGCAGGGCTGCAGAGTTGGAGGTGTGCCTCTGTGTGTCTGTGTAAGTCCAGGAAGTGAACAGGCAGCAGCTTCAGCTGCCCACAGTTAAAATGGATGCAGCCAGACGTAGTGGAGGGAGATTTCTGCAGCATATTTGGCAAGTACAGAATCACAGTATATATAAAATAATATGCAAAGTGGTAGGAGGAAAGCTTCAGAATGGCAAAGATGTTTTTATTACAAATCATTATGTGAGCAGACTGCAGTTTCTCTTTAACTTGGCCATAAATGGTCTGCATGTGGACTGAAAGGACTCAAATAGCCTTAACAAATAACGATTACTAATGTCAAGTAACCCATAGCAATATATAAGGAACCCTCTATGCTGTTCTGACTGCAGCTAAATGAATTCTGTTTGGTTGCTGTGATCACTGCACATAACAATTATCTTTTTTAATCAGACCATTAATGTTTATCAGTACATTAAATATGTGTTGGCATTTGATCTAAGTGTAAATCTGTTTTATTGTAGTGAGAGGAGGTTGAGATTAGTTGCTCATAAATGGAGTGGACGTTTGTGTCAGCTTCTGTCCTACTTACAATTGTCCTTGGGAAAAAAGGTTTTTTTAGTAGTGAATATGAAGAAAGCTATGCGAAATATTATGGACAGCTCAACCACAATGACATCATTAACCAATGCGAATGAATCATTTGTCATGCTAGAAAGATGTAAAGCTTTTCAATATTTGAATTTCTGATATGGTTGATGCATCAAAATTATTAAGCTCAAAATATCAATTATAAATGTTTACCCTAAGCAACGTGTAACTTTTTTTTATTCTTCATATTTGCCATTCAGTCTTTTTTTTTTTTTTAATAGTAAATACACTGTTACCAAGTTACCGGTTTGAAAATGCTTGCTTAGAAATTATTCATCTGTACAGCTGTTTGATAATTGTTCCAGACTTCCTCTGCCCTTGGGTCCTCTTAATGGTCCTCAAGGCTATCCATTGGATTTTGTAGGCAATAGTTAGGCACAGGGGACCTCTGGTGCACTATTTACAGCCTGTTGCTTATAGGCTTCATAGATGCAGTTTCAAATGAAATGGCAGTTCACGATGCTGCACCCCAGTCACTCTTAAAAGGGTCCAAGAATAAAGTCAGACAAGGAGTGTTACAAAGTAAGCAGAATATTCTGAGCTGTCTCTTTATCTAAATCATAGTGCCCTGGAAATCCTTATTAAATGTTTATTTGTAAAACAAAGATTGCATGTATTTTGTAAAAAAGATATAAAACAACACTTACAAAATAATCTAGGTTGAATTTGACTGAAAACCATTGTAGTCTCCCTTTAAGGAACTACTTTAGAGATCTACCGAAAGTCTTATAACTATTGAAAGGATGATAACAGTGGCGGCTGGTGAAATTTTAGGATGGCGGGGGGGTGCCAGACCTCGCCCTTCCATTTTGACCCCTCCCAATTCTCATAAACCCCACTCCTTATAGATTCCACCCATTGTGCCAGGAGTATACAGCCCAGCATTACTAGACAGGGTATACAGCATCGCCAGATAGGAGTATATACAGCATCACAGATAGGGGGTACATACAGCATTACAGAGAGGGGTATTACCAGCATCGCCAGATAGGAGTATATAAAGCATCACCAGATAGGGTATATACAGCATCACCAGAGGAGTATATAGCATCACCAGAGGGGTATATACAGCATCATCAGAGGAGTATATACAGCATCATCAGAGGAGTATATACAGCATCACCAGAGGAGTATATACAGCATCACCAGAGGGGTATATAGCATCACCAAAGGAGTATATATGGCATCACCAGAGGAGTATATACAGCATCACCAGAGAAGTATATACAGCATCACCAGAGGAGTATATAGCATCACTAGAAGAGTATATAGCATCACCAGAGGAGTATATATAGCATCACCAGAGGAGTATATAGCATCACCAGAGGAGTATATAGCATCACCAGAGGAGTATATACAGCATCGCCAGAGGAGTATAAACAGCATCGCCAGAGGAGTATATACAGCATCACCCAAGGGGCTTATAGTATGACCAGACGGGTACCAGCATTCATCTACCCCCCCCCCCCTTCCCAGGGCTTGTGGCACTGACAGTACCACCCCAGGGCAGTCGGGACATCAAAGTCCCACACTTACCCCATCTATGAGCAGGCAGCGAGCAGTGTCTGGCGAGTGGAGAGCGGCCTGGCTTCGGCCTTGCACCCCCCCTCCTCCTCTGAGAAAGGCATCCAATAGGATTGAGAGATGCGGTTCTGTGTTAGAAAGGCAAATACCGATTTTCCTTTCTAAGGGTTTGTGGTGCCACGCTCTGAGCCACAAGCCACTCTATGTTGAATCCTATTAGAGCCTATGGCTCTAATGAGATGCTTCAAATAAACCCCTGGCCACGGTAATTCAGGTGGCCCGCGTACTAAAAGGCACCGGCCGCATGAATAGGGGGTAGTCACGGATGGCCATGGATAGTTTCATTCTATGCATGTGTAGCCATGTGCTCTCTTGAGAGTGGCTGGTAGCAGTGGTTCACCTGAAAGCTGACTTCAATCGCACCATACGCACACATCTGGAGACACTGACCAGGCCGGTTCTTGTTTTTGTTGTTTTATTTGGGGGAAATAACTTGGATGGGGATAAGGGGTAACTGTGGGATGCCCAAAGAATTATGGCACAAGGTTCCCATATACAAGCCTGTATATGCACACTTCACGTCAGACTCTCCCTCTGCAGACTATTGCTCCTCTCAACACTCCAGCACTTCACTTGCTGACCGTTACTCTTACAGTTCACTCACTACACAGAACTCACAGTTTTCCACTCCTTTGCTTCTCTCCAGCTCAGAACTTAGTTTCCAGCCTGAAAGGAAATTTATAAGGCTTCTCTATACCTTTCTCTTCACCGCGGTTAACACATAGTGAGGCCTACCCTGTTGCAGCAAGACCTCAGGAAGACCCATTACAGGCCAGGGAACACGGGCCTCTGAATGTGCAGTTAAAATGCTTCAATGCTAATTGGGCCTTTGATGCACTACAACTCCCAGCCCATCCTCTTCCAGGTCCCATTGACCTGCTCCCTTTGGTAGTGACTCTCCTTTCCCTTGACTGGCTCCCAAGGCTCCCACTGTCCACCATTCTCCTCCCAGCCTGCTCCAGCACTTTCTCCTTCAGTCCCAGGGACCATCACTCACTTCACCGGATACTTTAAAGTCTCTTACTCCTCCTGTAGCACCTCCGCTGTTCTCCTGTTCCTCCTATGCCGCTCCAGGAATCACTGTACATCCTGGCTGCACCCGAACACCCAGGCCCCAAGGTCACCCTCCCCAGACTGGGGGCGACCTCCCAGGTAGGGGCCTGCACCACAGTGCCTCTGCTACATCTCCAGACTTCCACCCGACACTACTCCTCCCAGATTGGGCTAACTGAGTATTTAAGGAGGCCTGCCCCCTGCCAACCCATTTTGGGGATTGGTCAGGGCTCCTTAGAACACTCCAGATGTCTCCAGTCTCCACCCATCTCCCAGCTCTCTGACCAGACAACCTTCTCCAGGTTTTCATCAAGAAGTGGGAGGTTCTGGTGACCTCATCTGTTAAGTCCACTCAATCCTCCCTGAGCTTCTCCTCCCAGCCCAGATCCAAACATTCAGGCCTGCACCTTACAGTCAGGCCTGACTAAATTTACCTCTCCTAGCCAAAAACCCTGCTAGAAAACACACCTATACTATGGGGGCGCTACACATGAATCTATCCATAGCATATGGACAGGCCACCCCTGGATGATAACTTGATATAAGTGGCAGTTGTACGCTAATGACGCTTTATTTATAACATCATAGTAGAGCATCTCAAAAATGTATTTTACTTTTACTGTATTGCTATAAATATTGGCGCACCACAAACTGTACTATCTACTATAGCACAAATTTTTCATTCACTTTCAGACATTTTTTTTCCTTTTCCTTTTCTGCTTTACTGACTTCTATTACAGTTATATAGTTTTTCAGATTAAGATATAAAAATGCTTTTTTATCTGTATAAAGTATAAGTTAATTACATTTTTGCTGGAATTCATTGTTTATGTATCGTACATTGTCATTTTCACAAAAATTTTTATAAAGCATGAAAGATGGGAGACTAGCTTTATGGACTCAGGAGAGACTGGTTGCATAACAATCATGCCTAGATACCTGTTCAATGAACCATAACTGGTTTTATGTGCCTGAAAGCCCATTACTGTTTCAGCTTCAAGGATTGCTAAGCATAAAATATGTTTTTATTTCTTTATTATTATTATTTAATAAGATACTGAGCTAAGGTTATAAAATGGGGACAAACGTATGTGAGCATGAATCAGTATGCTTCTGTTAAGGTATATCTAAGACGAAAAACAAAAATATAGTATATTGCAATTTACCAGTCTTTAAATGTAGTGGTAACATTTGTTCTCTTTTTTTTCATGCTTTTGTCTCTTTATTTTGACCTGCTGATCCTGCAAATATCACACTTCTTACCGTGGACATTCATTTCTCCACTGTATCTACGAAGGGTGCCATAGTTGTCATACAGGCTGAACTTCAAACATATCTGCTATTATTCATCTCTATTATTATTATCACAATAATACAGGATTTATATAGCGCCAACAGTTTAGGCAGCGCTTTACAGAGGACAGACAGTACAATTACAATACAATTTAATACAGTACAAATCAGAGGGCCCTACTCGTTAGAGCTTACTATTACATGATGGATTAGTGTGTCTACTAGTTTATGCAAGAATGTTTTTGTTTTTTTAAAGTGGTTGTAAACCTCAGTAATGAAATCTGTACAAAGCACATACAGTATATCTGTAGTGTTTACTTTTCTCTCTCCAAAGCTTTAAGTGTTGTTCCTCTCTGGTGCTTCGTTCCCCTGTTATCAGCATGAGTCACTTCTGAGAAGTTTCCCCGACACATGAGATAACAGTGCCAGGGAGGGAGAGCCCAGCACACAGTTTGTCTATTCACAACACAGTTCTGCTGTGTGTGAATGGGGTGTGTTTCTTTCCTCCAATCAGCTCTCACACACTGTAACTGCAGCTCTCCGCTCTCTTGAGGTGTAGGGAAGAGAAGACTGCAAATAAACAAGTAAAACCTATGTAGGAGGATTTGTTTAATCTCTGGGTATCATCTGAGGCTATTCAATTCACTGGGTATATGTGAGGGTTTACAACCAGTTTAAGCTCACAGGAAGTGACATAGATACTGGATTTTTGGTAAGATCAGCAAATATTTTCTGAACTTGCTGAAAATGTTCTTAGCCTGGAAAAGAAAAATTAATGTAGCCACCATTAGTGGCTGCATGATACACAAAATTTAAAAAATGTGGAGTGTTTATGAAAGAAGTAGACTGTAAAGTATGCATTTGGTATTAGGACTTAATTTTACTAACAACTTTGTTGTGGGGTTTACTTTTCTTCCTACAGCAGTGAAATACAATAGTTTGCAATGGTGATTCTTTTTGCTACAGTACATTAAAGGATCTACCTACGCTCAGGTTCCTGCATTTTTAGAACTTTATTAGGACAATGAAAGTGACAAAAAGTTAACTCTTATACAGTTTGTGACCCAATTTAAGTTACAGCACTTTTTTTAGCACACACTACAGAAACAATGCAACTACAAAAATGCTCATGTCGCATATTTACAAATGCATTGCAATATGGTACAAACTAAATACATGTGAACATGGATGCCAGCACATGCCAACTCACATGTGTATACACACAGCACTGTATGCCATTATGATGAGAATGTACTCATAATAAGTGTCATAATAAATGACACCGAAAGGCAGCAGACAGACTAGAAATGTTTGCCAAAGTCTTGAAACACTAAGACTCGATTCACATCTATGTATGTTGCTTTTGAGCATTTCTGCAGTGCTTTTTGCTGTGCTTGCAGTGGTTTTTAACTGTGTTTTTACCACGATTTTGCTGCCGCATCCTTAACAATCAATGAGTCATCAGCTGTCAGACAGCTGAATGTAGAAAAATGAATTGCTGGCAAAAAAAAAAAAAATAGTGGAAAAAAAAGACGGTGTGGGGTCCCCTTCCAGGTCCATACCAGGCCCTATGGGTCTGGTATGGATTTGGAGGGGACACCCCCATGCCAAAATTTAAAAAAAAATGGCGTGGGGACCCCCCTAACATCCATACCAGACCCTTATCCAAGCATGCAGCCTGGCAGGTCAGGATGAGCGAGCGCCCCCCCCTCCTGAACCATACCAGACCGCATGCCCTCAACATGGGGGATGGGTGCTTTGGGGTGGGTGGGCCCCAGATCCCGGCCTCCCCCTTATGTGAATGAGTATGGGGTACATTGTACTCCTACCCATTCAACAAAAAAAGTATTGTAGTGTGACAAAAGACAATAGACAGTTTTTGACAAGTCCTTTATTAAAAATGTCTTCTTCCTCCCCCGCTTCTTCCTGCTCCGGACTTCTCCTTCTCTCACTTCTTCCTCCGGTCTTCTCCTTCTCCTGCTTCTTCCTCTGGTCTTCTTTATCCGGTGTTCTTCTTCCTTTGCCGCTGCTCCCGCTGATGACCCTCCTCCGGTGCTGCATCCCGCTGATCTGTCGGCGCCAATGTCAAGCATTTCTTAGATAACTATGGGCCGTGGCTATCTGATAATGTTATCTAGAGACCCCGCACCCTTGTGACGTCACAGACCTATCATGCCCCGGTTGATGATGTCACAAGGGGGCGGGGACTTCAGATGACGTCATCCGATGGCCACACCAGAGGAAGAAGCGGGAGAAGGAGACTGACACACTACATCTCTGATCGTGGTAAAGAGCCTCTGTCAGAGGCTCTTTACCATGTGATCAGCTGTGACCAATCACAGCTAATCACGGTGTAAATAGGAAGAGCTGTATATTGGCTTTTCCTCTACTCGCGCCTGCAGACGCAAGTAGAGGAGATTTGTTTATCAGTGCAGCCCCCCGAGGATGCCCACCCAGGACCACCAGGGATGCCACCCAGGACCACCAGGAATGCCACCAAGGATCACCAAGGGTGCCTGCCCAGGACCACCAGGGGTGCCTGCCCAGGACCACCAGGGAAGCCCACTCAAGACCACCAGGTATGGAAAACAATAAGCAATAGGGATGGCACTCTGTGATGCCCACCAGTGCCTCCTTATCAGTGCTGCCTAACAGTGCCGCCCATCAGTGCCCACCAGTGCCCAGTGCCACCTATGAGTGCCCATCAGTGCCACCTATGAGTGCCCATCAGTGCTGCCTATGAGTGCCCATCAGTGACGCTTATGAGTGCCCATCACTGCTGCATATCAGTGCCACCTATCAGTGCCGCTTATCAGTGCCGCCTATCAGTGCCTATCAGTGCTGCATATAAGTGCATTATCATCAGTGCCCATCAGTGCCAACTCATCAGTGCCACCTCATCAGTGCCAATCAGTACTGCCTCATCAGTGCCTATCAGTGCAGCCTCATCAGTGTTCATCAACGAAGGAGAAAACATACTTATTTACAAAGTTTTATAATAGAAACAAAGAAAACCTTTTTTTTTTTCAAAATTATCTGCCTTTTTAATATTTGTAGTGCAAATAAATAAAAACCCCAGCGGTGATCAAATACCACCAAAAGAAAGTTGTATTTGTGGGGAAAAAATTATAAAAATTTTGTTTGGGTACAGTGTAGCATGACCGCACAATTGTCATTCAAAATGCAACAGCACTGAAAGCTGAAATTGATCTGGGAGGGAAGGGGGGAAAGTGTCTGGTATTGAAGTGGTTAAGCAGGAGGAGCTTCTAGTCTTCTGCTTCTGCTGTTGGTCACATGTTCAAAATAAAAAAATAGCCTTTGAAATGCAGAGTCAAAATAAATAATTAATAGCAATAAACTGTTTTAAATTGTCATACAAATATATATTTGAAATCAAATCTTTATTATTTTTTGGCAATAACATGGTGTAGGTGAATTTCTGCCAGTCACAGACTGTGTCATGTGTGTCATGTACCCCCCCCCCCCCCCTCCAGCCTGTGTCTTAGAATAAGAGGGAGGTGAAGCCTCCATTAATCTATAGGTAATATACCGCCCCCATTGTGTTTAGCTGGTTAGTGGGCATGGTGGTGGAGGGAGGAAGTGGCTGCAAAATCCCTTTACCACCGTGTATACGCCCACATGTGTGATTCTATAGTCACATGGGCTACTCATATGTTATGGAGTCCTTAGTGCAGTATACCTGTGCACAGCAGCACCTCTCTATACCTCCCTAGCATCAGCCTGATCCCTGCAGCTTGGTTCTCAGTGGAGAAGCAGTAGCGGCATGCTACCCTGGGCTCTCAGCACACACTCTATCCCTCTCTGGTGTAGGCCCAGCAATCAGCTGCAGCAGGCCCCACAGCCGCAGCTCCGATCCCTCCCGTGTACCCGCTACCAAAGGACAGCCTCCCAGCAGCCTTGTGTCTCTAGCCCTGTCCTTGGGTTCCCTTCATCCTCCTTTTGGTGTGGTGGGTAGCATTAATCAGTCTCGATGGTGGCCAATTAGAATCCTCTTTCCCTTGTTGCTAGGGGCGGACATCCACCCTTAGCTGCGGCAGCAGACAGTTAAGGGCTTTCTGTGTTCCCGCTCTCCCTCAACTCTGTTATTGGCAATAAGTGCAAATGATCTGCTGGTGGGAGTAACATCTTGCTGAGTGGCTTAAAGGGTCTGCTGGCTACAGCCACATAATATTTATGTTTCATATGAGCCTGTTTCCTAATGCTGAGTTTATCATCACTCTATTCTCGAATGGCCCTCGCAATATGGGGTTCAGAGTAGGATCTTGTTATTAGCTCAAAGAGGATATGTTCAAGCGCAGTGTGAACCGTGGACTAGGGATCAGATGGAGTGGTTATGCTGTGAGCATGTGATGGGAGGCATTTAGGTGGGGGCAATCACAGATGACCAATGATGGAGCTGAATGACATTCATGAAAGTTCATTAAAAACATAAAAAATCATAAAAGTCATAAAATTGTCTATGCACAAAGATCCTGGGTGCTCTTGTGGGTGACTGTCCTGCCAAGGGCTGCAAATGTGGGAAGCAAACCGAACTTCTGTGTGAAAGGAAAAAAACAAATGCTCCTCTAAGAGTAACAGTAAAAACCAGGATCGCAGCAATCCGATCCGACCGGTGCCAGTGCGTGCAGGAGAGGCGACCACCTCTCCTGCACGCACTGGCACCGGTCGGATCGGATTGCTGCGGACCACTGTCTCCTAGAGAAGGTTTCCCCGGGACTCACCAAAGGACCCTCCTCCCCCAATACAGCTGAACCCGCACTCCCCACCACCCCAGCCCAGCAGGACCACCACAGGACTCCAGCAAAGAAGCCAGCAGTGGCTGACACTGCAAAGCGCAGCACCCTACTACTTCTGTGAGTAGTTACTTGTTATTTAATAAAATCCTGGTTTTTACTGTTACTCTTAGAGGTGCATTTGTTTTTTTCTTGTTATTAGCTACTGGCTATTTGTATTATGACAATTTTGAAAGAACACTGTCGAAAAAACTGCTGTTACCAGTACCATGTGGAAATCAGCAGGAGGAACAGTGAGAACTGCAGTTGGACCCAAGAGATTGACATCCCCAAAAGTGTTGGTTTCCCAGCAAACTTCAGGGGACCAGTGCTACTGATTCGAATTCCTTCCTAGACACTGTCTGCATGGAATTTGCATGTTCTCCCTGTGCTTGCAAGGGTTTCTACCAGGTACTTCAGGTTCACACTCCAAAGACAGACATGCATGGACAGAGCCCTAAATGCCAGTATAATTTTGTACAGTGTTTGGCCCTGTCCAGCCGCAGGCTGCCATAGACATTGAGAGCAGGGCTGGACGCTGCACTTATCCCTTCCAAGCATACCAAACACCAGTGGGGAATTACTGCTGCTCAATGTCCCATTGTGCAAGGGGCCTAAATTTGCTCTAACATGTCTATGTACAGTATGTTTGTGTAGTGCTACCCCCGCAGGAGCCGCTGGATCTTGATTCCCTCTATTCCTGCACAACCAGGCAACACTCATTTCCAACTTGCATCCAGACACAAGAAAGCAGTCCATGGACTTGTATTTGTTGTTTTATTGGGGTAAACAACTGGGATAGGGTATAGGGGTTATGGAATGCCCAATTTGACTTGAATAACTACAGGTGAGGACAAACGTCCTTCTCTTTGTTCACATAAATGGAGATCCTGGACTGTACGAGCTCCAAAATAATCGGTCTCTATGGATAAGTGGCAAAGTTATTTTACAAACCAGGAGTCCCAAACTGTATGCAGGAGTATAGTGTCTCTTCAGTGGAACCTCACACAATTCTGATGCTTGTAAATACTATGAGCCCACCTGGCTGCCCTGAAGAATGCCCCAGGTCAAGGGTTTGGGATTTAGCACAATGCTGTCCCTCGAAATTGTGCTATGTTTGGCAGTCTCTCCCCTTATATGCCTCTGGGTGTGCTGAGGTACTCATACTGTCCCTTGCTTCCTGCTGCACTGGGCACGACTACTGTTCATGCCTCCAACTGTCCAGATCCTCCCATGCCAGCCAGGATGTCTTCTGCACAAGACCCCAAGGTAATGGAGATCCCTTCCTCTCCTTTCTTTCCTCAGCTCCTGCCTAGAGGCAGAGCCCCCAGATCCAAGGTCCACCCCCAGGGCCGTCTTTAATATTTATTGGACCCTGGGCAAACATTTTTTTGCCCCCCCCACCCCCCATGCAATTTCGTTCTTCACTTTCTCAAAAATAGCCTGTCCTGTTCTGCCCCCTATGTGAGGCAGTCCAGTGGTCTTTTAATGTCACTGTCATCATTTTTTGTCTGATTAGGCAGTGGGTGCAATCCAGGTTTTCATCTGGCTTGTTCCCTCTTGCTATCCTTGTATTGTGTCCATTTCTGGCTTTAATTCTGTCATATGTTTTTGTTGTTTTTTTTAATTATACTAATAAATATTGTTCATTTTAATATATTCTCTCTTTCTGAATGTGTTGGTCTTCCCAATTGAAAGTCCCATCTAGGGGGTTTGTTTCTTGTTTTTCAACAGCAGGGATGGGGAAAGTTCAACTCGCACCTTAATCACTGTGATTACTATATTGGATTACCCAAGAAATTCCTCTTTTCTCAAAAATAGCAGTTTAGAGATTCTACATTGTCCACCAATGTAATAGGGAATTTACAATGGCCACCAATGTGAGGGGGGATTTACACTGACCACCAATGTGAGGGGGGATTTACAATGACCACCAATGTGAGGGGGGTTTACACTGACCACCATGTAATGGGGGATTTTACGCCACCCACCAATATAAAGAGGGATTGTAATAGGAACATTTACACCAACCCACCAGTGTAAGGGTGAATATACAATGACCTCCATGTAAGGGGGAATTTACACCACCATTGTCGAGGAGATTTGTACTGACCACCAATGTAAGGTGACATTCTACACCAACCACCAATGAAAAAGGGTGATTTATACTGACCACCAGTGTAAGGGAAATTCTGCACTTACCACCAATGTAAAGGGAAATGTACACTGATCGCCAATGTAATGAAACATTTACACTGACAATCAATGTAATCGGGGATTGTACATCAACAACAAATAGAGGGGGATTTCTACACTGGGCACCAATGTAAGGGGGGATTTACACTCACCACCAATTTAAGGGATCCTCCTAAGGGAGGATTTGAAACTGACCACATGTGCAAGTTTGGATTTTTTTACTGATTAACAATATAAAGAGGTGTTTCTACACTGGCCACCAATGTAATGGGGATTTACACTGACCCCTAATGTAATAGGAGCATTCACAGTAACCACCAATGTAAGGAGGGATTTACACTGACCACCAATGTAAGGGGGGATTTACACTGGCCACTAATGTGAATGAAAGGATTGTACACCAAGCCCCAATTTAATGAGAAGATTTACACTAACCACCAATGTAACTGAGATATTTAGCCTGCATTCACATTTGTGTGTCGGGAACATATGCAAAAAATCGATTTCCTGACACCACAGAAACATACTGCCCTTTAGTAGTTACACAACAGTGCCATTAATTGTTAATGACACCCTCACGCATTTGCTAAAATGTGTGTAATCACATGCACCAAAATGCACTATGCTGTGGCACCATGTTATTTTAAAAAAGGGTCCCACCTCCAATTTACTTACCTTTGCAGAACAGGCTGATGTTAGGCTTAATGACCACAGATGTAGGCAGGGCTTTCAGGCATGCCCCTTTACCTCCCCAGTGGACAGCATTCAGTAGAAGTGATGGTGGATATGACCACAGGGGGGCATGATATACATATGAATGCCTCTATTTATATATAAATGCCGCTGGTCCTTGGCTATTTACATATTAATGTCACCGCTATTTACATATCAATGCGGGTTATTTACTGTACATATAACATAGGGTCTGCAGGTGAGTCATATGTACATGGCATAGCAGAGCTGGGCAGCATTAGTAACAGGACTTCACACTGAGATATTGGGACACAGCACAGGACTAAAACTTCAAGGGACAAGGGAATTTAAGCTGGGATAGTTGGCAAGTATGAGGTAGCTGCTTTGGGCCCCACAACAATTATGGGCCCTTTTTCCCTGCCTTAAAGATGGCCCTGTCCGCCCCCCAGGCCACACTACAGCTCTTCATCTTATCCTGACTCCCCTGCTGGCTAGGCTCCACAATATTTAGGGGCTGACCTAGCCACTCTGCCAGTGCATTATGCCTGGGGATTGGCCAGATTCCCTCAAGTATGCAGATCAGGACCTCCTACCCTCTGCCCACTAACTTCCAGAAGCTTCTCCAAGCTTCTAGAACCAGGGGGAGGAACCAGAGACCTGCCCTGTAAAGCCATCTAGCCTGACCTGGAGTAATCCAACCCAGTTACAGACTCACACAGCTACCATGAGTCAACCAAATACATTTACCTACACTAGTTGCATACTAGCTGGTGCTACATATGCATGTGAGATAGATACTTTACAATGTAAACTTAGGTAGGTACTGATGTGAATGTATAATATGTAAAGTACTTCATAAGTTGTTGGCACTATGTAAATCCCTACAATAAATAAATTCTACTATCAACCTGCTATGCAATGGCTATAACTTACTGTTCTGTCTCAGAATACAAATCTTAGAAGAAGCAGTACAGCCAAGGTGGCTAAGATGAAAGTCTTTACAATTAGTAGAATAACAATACTTATAGAAGAGAAAGCATTCTGAAAAATTTTAAGACACAACTGCATCAGCACGTGCTGCAAATCTTTAGTACGCAGTGATTTTTCTAAGTTCAATTTTAAAATAAAGCTGTTCTTTTGTTATCTACATAAGTGTGCCAATGTTTTGTTTTATGTTTTATTGCTCGCCTGTGCTGTGGGTGTAATATTTGCTGCTTTGTCCTTGTATGGATGAACATATTTGCATTGACCTTGGTTCACTTCTACAGCTGTATAAACAATGCCTATGCTACAAGTCTTTCTAAGCCCTAAGTAAAAGGTCTGTTAGTAAAAGAATCTCCTAAGCGTGGCAACAAAGAAAGGAATGGGGTGCTCATCATATTTCGAAAAACACATTATTTTTTAATTTTTTTTTTTGCTAAATACACTATTCATGTGAATAAAAATACTGTATATACAGCATTGCTACTGCTTTACCATCAACGTAATGTTAAAGCGGAGTTCCACCCAATTAAAAGTCAACAGCTACAAAAAGTGTAGCTGCTGATTTTTAACAATCGGACACTCACCTGTCCCAGGCTCCAGCGAAGCGGCCACCTGAAGACTCGCTCCTCTCCTGCACCCCTCAGTGGCGCCGGCATCACAAATGTGGATGCCCGGCTATGGCTTCAAAGCCGGGCGCACACTGCGCATGCGCGAGTCGCGCTGTTCTCTGTGAATGGCCGGCTTTTATTCTGGGACCTGTGACGTGTCCCAGAAGACCGCCGGGGTGGGGGGGAAATGAACTTCCTTCCTGTTCTGCATCAAAACAGGGTCCCAGCTGCCTCCCTAAAAAAAGACATGCCAATTGTGGCATGTCGGGGGGGTCACCTCCCCTTAAAGCGGAAGTTCCACCTTTGGGTGGAACTGGGCTTTAAGAGTAGCTGTTTGTCCCAAGCAACGTAGGCTGCAAATCTTCTAGTGATTAAAACATTCTCTTGAAGGTGTTGCAAGCTTTTAATGGAATATTAATCAATTATTTAAGCATTGCTTCAACAGCATACATTATACATACATAAGCATACATATATATTATACATGGTCGATCACTCTATGTAGATTACACTGTACACATAAGTCTAGAATGCTCTTTATGTATCTGCAGTCAATATAATTTTCATTGTGCTCTCCCACCTTGTTTTACAGTAATACAACTGCCAATTTTGCCACTCTCAGCGCTCCCGCCATTGTCCTTTGATCAGTCTTCCTAAGAACCTGCTACCCGGTGCTGCAGTGGTTAAAGGTGTTTAATAATGTATATCTCGTTAGATGCATGCACGACTGGATCCGTTGACTTGACACTTTCATTTTCCTGACTGTGCTTTTTAAATTGTGTAGAGCAGCAGAAATGGAATGTATTTTGCCATTTAGAGCCTGGACATCTCAGAAGTGACAGAGCCAAATCCCATCTCCAGTTACGTACTATATTTGAAGGTCTATACAGCCGTGGCCAAAAGTTTTGAGAATTACACAAATATTAATTTTCATAAAGTCTGCTGCTTCAGTGTTTTTAGATCTTTTTGGCAGATGTTGCTATGGTATACTGAAGCATAATTACAAGCATTTCATAAGTGTCAAAGGCTTTTATCTGCCTCTTGAGGATTGACCACAGGTTCTCAGTAGGATTAAGGTCTGGGGAGTTTCCTAGCCATGGATCCAAAATGTTGATGTTTTGTTCCCCAGGCCACTTGGTTATAATGGTTGCCTTATGGCAAGGTGCTCCATCATGTTGGAAAAGGCATTGTTCATCACCAAACTGTTCTTGGATGGTTGGGAGAAGTTGCTCTCGGAGGATGTTTTTGTACCATTTTTTATTTATGGCTGGGTTCTTAGGCAAAATTGTGAGTGAGCCCACTCCCTTGGGTGAGAAGCAACCCCACACATGAATGATGCTTTACTATTGGCATAACACAGGACTGATGGTAGCGCTCAACTTTTCTTCTCTGAACAAGGTTTTTTCTGGATGCCCCAAACAATCGAAAATGGGGTTCATCAGAGAAAATGACTTTACCACAGTCCTCAGCAATCCAAACATTGTACATTTTGCAGAATATCAGTCTGTCCCTGATGTTTTTCCAGGAGAGAAGTGGCTTCTTTGTTGCCATTCTTGATACCAGGTCATCCTCCAAAAATATTTGCCTCACTGTGTGTGCACTCACACCTGTCTACTGCCATTCCTGAGCAAGCTCTCAGAGACCAGTCACTAGTGGGGTACCACAAGGTTCTGTACTGGGTCCTGTTCTATTCAACCTATATGTAAGTGATATAACTAAAGGTTTGCTGGGCAATGTATGTCTCTTTGCTGATGATACAAAGGTGTGTAGTAGGGTTGATATCCCTGGAGGGGTCTGTAACATGGAACATGATTTGGCATTGCTGGAAGATTGGTCAAAGCAGTGGAGACTGCAGTTCAATATTTCTAAATGTAAAATAATGCATCTAGGGAAAAAGAATCCGCTTAGAGAGTACAGCATCGGGGGTACAGTGTTAGCCAGCACTACAGAAGAAAAAGATTTGGGAGTGCTTATTTCAGATGATTGCAAAATGAGCAAACAGTGTAACCAGGCAGTGGGAAAAGCAAATAGAATTCTGGGATGTATCAGTAGAGGGATCACCAGCAGGAGGAAGGAGGTTCTGATTCCTCTATATAGATCTTTAGTGAGACCTCACTTAGAATACTGTGTCCAGTTCTGGAGACCTCACTTACAAAAAGATATTGATAAAATAGAACGAGTTCAGAGACGGGTAACAAAAATGGTGAAAGGTCTGGGGGATAAAACATATCAAGAGCGACTTCAGGAACTTAATATGTACAGTCTGGAGGAAAGAAGGGAGAGGGGAGACATGATTGAAACCTTTAAATACCTCAAGGGGGTGAATAAGGTTCAGGAGGGCAGTCTTTTCAATATGAAATCAAAATCAAGAACACGGGGACATGACCTCAAACTAACTGGGGGGAAGTTCAAAACTAATCTTAGAAAGTATTATTTTACTGAAAGGGTGGTTGATGATTGGAATAAACTACCAACAGAGGTTGTGAGACAGTCAACAGTAAATGGCTTCAAACATGCTTGGGATAAACATAAATCCATAGTCCGACAGCAAGGTTAATGTAAAAAAAAAAAAAAATTAATAAAAAGGGGCAGACTCGATGGACTACTCAGTCTTTTTCTGCCGTCACTTTTCTATGTTTCTATGTTTCTATGGTGGTGCCCCAATGCCGCAGCTGAATCAACTGTAGGAGACGGTACTGGCGCTTGCTCGACATTCTTGGGTGCCCTAAAGCCTTCTTCACAAATGCAGTGGAAATGTTTTTTGGGATTCATTTTCATGGCAAAGAGGGACTTTGCAATTAATTGCAATTCATCTGATTACTCTTCATAACATTCTGGAGTATATGCAAATTGCCATCATAAGGCAGCAGAAAATTAATGTTTGTGCCATTATCAAAACTTTTGGCCACGGCTGTACTTTACTGCTCCTTGCATATGGGGTCTCTAGCCCCTGTGGGTTAAATACTGGGAGGCACATGTGCTGTAATGAACCACATACCTGAGAGAGTGGAGCCTGTCTCTTGTAGGAGGAGACCTCTCATACAGCTCTGACTCAGAGCCCACAGAAATGGGAACAGTGGTCTCGTGAGTACAGCGAGGTAGGAGTGCCTCTGGCAAACAACAGGAGACTGGACGCTGGAGTGGAGCTGGTAACACCGGACAGCAGACAGCTGGTCACAGGAAAAGCAGCAGCAGACAGCGATCACAGGAGCTGAATGCAGAGCACAGGACAGCAGACAGCTGACTGTTGAAACAGGCAGGAGGATGGTCAGACAAGCCGGGTCAATCACAGATGAACGGAGCAACAGAATTGGTAGGCAAAGAATGGTCAGAGGCAAGCTCGGTTCGGCAACAGGTATCAGGCAGGCAGAAGTAAGCAGGGTCCAAAATAAAAAGCCAGGTCAGGGTAGGAGAAGGCAGAGTGGTCCAAACAAGCCGGATCAATCAGGTAACAGATCAGGTAGCAGATAACGGGCAAGCAGGTACAGGTACTGACAAGCTGCAGATCAGACAGCACTTCAGCCAAAGTCTGACTTCCTTATAAAGGCCCATGTGATGTGCTGGCAGAGGTGCTGGGTCCTAGAGCCCTCCTGCTCTGATGGATTCTGGGTCCTAGAGTCCTCCTGCTATTGGTGCCCTGACAACATCCCTGCACATGCGTACATGTGCGCGCCTCCAAACGGTCGTGGGAACCTTTGTTTGAATCCGTGCGCGATCGCAACGCTCGTCTGGATCCCTGACATTGCGCCCCCAAGGGGCAGCCTCCGGATGCCCATTGATGTTCTTTTCTCTGGGTGAGACTGGAAAAAGGCTTTAATCAGTCTTTTTGCATGAATATTTGATTCAGGTTCCCAGGAGTTGTCTTCTGGTCTATAACTCTTCCATTTAATCAGGAATTGGGTCTGACCTTGTCTTTTCCTGCAGTCCAGAATAGCCTCCACCTCATACTCCTCGCTTCCATCAATGAGGTCTGGTTCTGATGGTCTGGACCCTCTATCAGGAAAGGGGTCAGTCACAACAGGCTTTAGCAGGGCAACATGGAATACCGGATGAATTTTCAAAGAGACGGCTAATGAAAGTTCATAAGACACCTCGTTGATGAACTTGGGTGCAGCTTCTTGCAGGGACAAGCCAACCGGAGATTTGCTGTAGAATGCCACACCTGCTCACCAGGCTGCAACTTCAGCTCCCTCCTTCTCTTCTTGTCAAAAGCCCTTTTGTTGTCTGCCTGTGCTTTGGCGATTGCTTCCTGAAGAACCTTGTTGTCCTGACTCAAGAAATCTGCTGTACTCTATACCACTGGGACTGCGGATTCAGGAGCAAAATCAGGCAAGAAGGACAGGTTGAAGCCATAATTTGGGAAAAACTGGGATTGCCCCGTGGCCGAATGACTGGCATTGTTATAAGCAAACTCCGCAAGTGGCAGCAGGGGTACCCAATCATCCTGGGAGAAAGATGTAAAACAGCGGAGGTACTGTTCCAAAGTTTGATTGGTGCGTTCCGTTTGCCCGTTGGTCTGCGGATGATAGGCCGAGGAAAATGCCAACTTGATCTGTAGCAGCTCGCACAAGGCTTTCCAAAAGCAGGAAGTGAACTGGACCCCTCGGTCAGACACAATATTTTCTGGTACTCCATGTAATCTGACAATCTCCTTAATGAAGACTGGAGCTTTCTCCACAGTGGATGGAGTGCTCTTCAAGGGTATAAAATGAGCCATCTTGGACAGACGATTGACAATCACAAATATTGCCGTACAGCCCTCGGAAGGTGGTAACTCAACAACAAAGTCCATGGAGATCATCTGCCAGGGTGTGTCTGGGATGGGCAAAGGTTTGAGTAGGCCCCAGGCTCGGCTTCTTGCTGTCTTGTTCTGGATACAGACAGGACAAGAATTTACGTATTCCCTGCAAAAGTCCTCCAACTTGGGCCACCAAAAAGTACACTGCACAAGTTCTGTGGTCTAGTGAATGCCGAAGTGACCTGCCAGGGAATGGTCATGCAGACTTTTAAGAACTTGTACCTGAACATTCTCTGGTACGAAGATTCAATCTCCTCTCCAAAGCAGATTGTCCCGGCAAGCAAGGAAAACTACCCGCTGGCAAGATAGTATGGGGAACAGAGGAGTCTCTGGGGCCGTTGTACATCTGGGACAAGGCATCAGGCTTGGTGTTCTTTGACCCAGAATGGTACGTGGTATGGAAGTTGAAACAAGGCCCATCTGGCCTGCCGTGGTCTCAAGCATCTGGCTGATCGTAGGTACTCAAGATTCTTATGATCGGTGTAAATAAGAATCGGATAGGTTGCACCCTCCAGCAGATACCTCCATTCTTCCAGGGCGGCTTTGATGGCCAAAAGTTCCCGATCGCCGGATATGACTGCCCCTACTGCAATTTCAGAAGCCTCAACTTCAAGGACATAGGGAAGTGCCAGATCCGGGTGGCTCAGGATTGGGGCAGAAGTGAAGCGTCTCTTCAGGGTTTCAAAAGCATCCTGGGCCTTAGGATTCCAGCGGAATCGGGAGTCTTGCTTGGTAAGCTGTGTAATAGGGCAAATGATGGTAGAAAATCCCCTGATGAACTTCCTATAGAAGTTTGCGAAACCCACAAAACGCTGTACCCCCTTCTTATCTGTGGGTACAGGCCAGTCAATTACAGCAGACACCTTCTGTGGGTCCATTTCAACTCCCGTCGGTGAAATAATCAAGCACAGGAAATGGATACTCTCCCTCTCGAACTCACATTTTTCTGACTTAGCAAACAGTCTGTGTTGACGGAGTCTCCCCAGCACCTGATTGAGATGCATACAATGCTGGTCTAGGGACCTGGAGAAAATCAGAATGTCATCTAGGTACACGATGACAAAAATGTCCAAAAAGTCTCTAAACACATCATTAATGAAATTCTGGAAGGTGGCAGGAGCGTTTCAAAGACCAAATCTGGTGCGAAAAGCGGTCTTCCATTCATCCCCTTCTCTGATGCGCACCAGGTTGTAGGCACCCCTTAGGCCCAGTTTGGTAAAGATGCGAGCAGATCTTAGTCTCTGGAATAATTCAGTCATCAGAGGCAGGGGGTAACTATAATTAATTGTGACTTTATTCAGCTCCCTATAGTCCACACAAGGTCTGAGTGATTGATCCTTTTTGGTAACAAAGAATATCCCTGCTCCAGCTGGGGACTTGGAAGGGCGAATGAATCCCTTCTCAAGGTTTTCATCAATATAGTCCTTTAGTGCCTCTTGCTCCCGTTCTGTTAGCAGAAAGATGCAATTGCGGCCCTTGGGAGAAGATCAATCGCATAATCATAAGGGCGTTGAAGAGAAATCGTGTCCGCCCCCTGTTTGCTGAACACGTCCAGAAAAAGATGGTAAGGCTCATGTACTGACCGCCGGATCTCTGGGTCCGTGTTGAGGCACAGTAATGATGAAGGGGCGACCGGGGTGCTGGAAGTACAATGTCTCTGGAAATAAGGTGAAGAAAACTTGACTTCTCCAGGAGTCCAACTTATATGTGGATCATGGGATTGAAGCCATGGAAGGCCCAGAATGACTGGAAAAAGCGGGGAAGAGATGGCATCCAAGCTTAACAGTTCCTCATGATGCATGGCAGGGGGTGTGTCCTATGCCTAGATACTTTTGCTAATAGGTGTCCCTCGTTCCTGTCTCAGGAGGTATGCGAGTGGTACTCACGTTTGGGGCCCTATGCATTGAGGGACGAGTGCCTGGATGCTGCACCTGTGCCTCCTTTAGATGCTCAGTCTACAAGGGGCCTAAAAATTAAAAATGCATGTGTAGAGTTTGTTATTTGGAATTCTTTGAGTCTGTTACCATCAAAAGCATGTTTGCTATGCTTTTTTAACAATTGTTCCATTAATATTTTAAAGTGTATGTGAAGCCAAAAGATTTTTTTAAAACTTTGGATAGATTGCACAAGGGTTGCCCTTGATATGGGTTCTTGTGATCATTGTCTCTGGTACAAAAAAATGATGGCATATTCTATCATTTTGAGTTATCGCAGGTACTTGAGTAGGGGGGGAAATGGGGAAACCTGGCCTAGTGACAACTGTCTTAGAGGGGATATGCCCTCACTTCCGATGGATGTTCTATCTCTTTTTCATGCGACTGCTACCTGCGTTTGGGGTGCCATTAAGAAATAATGGCACCACCGTGTTTTCCACACGTTTGCCAAAATGCAGTCAGAAATGCGGGTTTCTGCTACATTCAGGTGTGACTGCAAAAGAAAAGACATTTGTTTTAGATAGACGGTTTTTATTTTTAAGATTTTACAGATAATACACTGTATATCTTATACATATTAGTATATGTCAGTGAAACTTGGTAAGGGGGGGGGGGGGTTGTTAATATGATATTTGCAGTATGCTTTGTTGAAAAATAGTGGGCAGGTTTGTGTTTTAATGGGGCCTGACTTTAACAAGTTTCTGACTGCTCTAAAGCACTTTTACTCCTACAGGGTGGCTGCACAGGATCACATATATACTATACAGTATATATACACGATCTGCGCTCCCTCCATGTTCCTGAGCCGGAGAGCCGTCTGGACTCCCTATTCTTCTATAGGGATATAGGGATCAAACACCACTGGCTTCTCAGCCCCTTGGAACATCCTGTGGGTGATCTCTCCTGGAGGGATTTCACCCCCTCTTTTACAAAGCAAAAAATTGCTCGGGAATTTGCCAAGTGTTACTGTGGATCATCCTGTACTTTGTGCTGTTGCCAAAGGTTGATGTGTTTCTCTTTGTGTTTTTGACAGTTAATCTAGTAATAGCTATGTACTAGCATCAACGGGATGTAACTTTATATTATTTTGTATTACTTTTATAGCCAGGGGCTGGGTATGCATACTCCCGGTATCAGAGACATTTCTGCCTTGGGATTAATGCAGCTGTTTCCTCTTTACTGTTCTGTGACTCTAGCAGTGGCAAGAGAGATGCACTCTGGGGGTTGTTATTTGCTTGTGAAGATTTGCCCCCTGAAGGTACTGCAGTAGAACTACATCTCCCATCATGCTGTGCAGCAGAGGAGGGTTCCTGGGAGAAGAGGTGCTTTGTGGGAGAATCTATATAAGCAGAGGCTGAGGCCTAGCACGTTCTCTCTGGACAGCACAAATTGACAAAGCAAGACCCTGTGTAGATGGCGGCTGAATCATGGCCTACTTTCACAGACAGCAATTCAGAAACTCTATATGACTTCAGTGAGCAGTCTGAAAGACCTGCTCTGCACCAAGCGGAGCCTGTTCCTAGTCCCTTCATCCCGCTTGAGCAATCTATCCGGGAGAATCGCGGTGAAAGGTGGTGGAGGCCTATCCTAGGAGTCAAAGAATGGAGTGACCAATATCATCATTACCTCCATCCCTGTCATCATCATCCTCAGTGGCGGATACATCATCTGCATCCTCTGATCCTTGTGGTGAGTGGGCTGAAGCCCATCTTTACAGGCACTGTGCATATACAGCCAGATTCTTCACATTTACTGTTAATCAAGGCCTAATTCTTTACTTTGGGAATAGAAGTGGAGTACAAGCATTCATACACATGGGATTGCTGCTATTTGTAGTCCTATGGTTTAATGTCAGTGATCATTGTGAAGCTTTCCTAGTTCTGCTGCAGAAAAAGTGCTTTATATCATTGCAGTACACTTCCTGGGAATGCATTTAGTTGCATCAGCCTTTGTGTGGTATATACCAGTCAATCTATAAAAGCTAGCTGAAGATCATCTGAACTGTCAAGCAAGGAACATTGAACTGCAACTACTCTTCATTCTCTTTCCCCCCACTTACTGAGCCTAGACTACTTTGTCAGATTTTGCTATACAGCTGCATTCACCAAAGAACTCTCTCCCTCAGAACAGGTTGAATATTGCTGCATTTGTTATTGTGGTGTTACACTAGTTTATCTACTGTTTTCTGGTGTTATACCTGTTTATCTACTATTACCGGTTTCATACTTGTTCACCTACTGTTTGCTGGTGTCAGGTGAGTGAGCAGTAGAGAGTAGAAACACTTCAGAAGTCATTCCCCTGCTCTCCTGTGTCCCACTCTCATGCACAGTATACTGACCTTTCAAGTTTGGCTGTTAGTGAATCAAGTTAAGTCATTTATGTATTAATAATTCATTCCGTTCCATTTGTTTAAATGCGGCATTCATTATTTCGGATAATTCGAATTAATTCATATTTGTTACGTTCACTAACAGCCAAATTTGAAAGGAAATTCCAATACCTGTAATTAATAGTTAGTTATTATTTAGAATTTTCAGATTGTCTTTCTTATTTTCAGATTTTCGAATTTTCAAATTTACGAATTTTTGAATTTACGAATTGCGATCAGAACGAATGACCTGAAAAATGAAAAAGAAAAACGAATGAAACGAAAACAAAATAATTTTTCAGCAGTGCACATGTTTAAATTACATAGAGCAAGGCTGGAAAGTAAGCGTGACATTAGAACTCCTGATCTACGTGCTTGTTCTTGGTCAGTGCTTTACAGAACTTATTGAAACAGCCTAATGGCCAGGCAACTAGCATTTCAGAAGGTCAGTAATATCAGCTTCCATTTTCTTTTCCTGGAGGTTGCCTTTAAACGCTGAAAAATCACATAGTTTGTCCCCAACTAGGAGTATTGAGGACCCAAAGTCTGGGGAGCCTACCCTGAGTGCCCATGCAATTCTTAATATATGTAAATATGAAGCTTCAATTCAAAAAAATGATGTGTTAATTCTGCCATGAACGTCCTTGTTTGAGCACCTCCTTTGTTTGGGTGACAGCTTGTTGTCTATGTCTTCTATATTATTATCCTATTGTGGAAAGTAATGAGTGCAGTGGCGGCTGGTAAAATTTTAGGATGGGGGGGCGCCAGAACCCGCCCTTCCTTTTTGACCCCTCCCACTTCTCATAAGCCCCACCCCTTATAGTTTCCACCCCTTGTGTCAGGAGTATACAGCCCAGCATCACCAGATAGGGGTATACAGAGTCACCAGATAGGAGTATACAGATCCCCAGATAGGGGTATACACAGTCACCAGATAGCAGTATACACTTACAGAGCACCAGATAACAGTATACAGAGTCACCATATAGCAGTATACAGACCCCAGATAGTAGTATACAGAGCCCCAGATAGCAGTATACAGAGTCACCATATAACAGTATACAGAGTGGGGATAGACCCCTAGACATATGAGGATAGACCACTGAGACATATGGGGATAG
>BLSH010123622.1:1070184-1100047 GCA_018402905.1 Glandirana rugosa | reverse complement strand
ATCTCTTTTTAACTCACAACACATGCCGGACGCCTTAGGGCACCCCCCATCCTATACCATCAACAGCCAAACATGCCCTCAGCTGAGTTTTATCTGCTTCACCCATAATCCCTGCTGCCCCCTTTTGTACCTTGGCACCCCCGCACCAGTGCCTCCATAATTTCCTTAATGTATATATGTCCACATATGGGTTGCATATTCTAGTCATTATTGATAATTTCTTTTGTATATATATTTTGTATATCCCATATATGGTTCACATCATCTACTCTTTTTTAGAGAAATTTTATGCAATATATAGGGATGTGGTATCTCATTATAATAATCTTACAACAATTTTATATTATTATTAATTATTATTTTTTATATTTTATATATCTCGTAAAAATAACAGTTCTTACCTGCCATCATTTTAAGGCGTTTAATCTAGAATTATTAATTCACCAATATCTTATTTTAATGTTGTCAAAAACGCTGGAATGTTCCTAAAACGTGTCTAAACAGTTTTATATGACATTTTATATGGTATTTTATATGGTATTTAATATTTTACATTGTATTTTATATGGTCTCATAGCTCTCACTGTTACATTTTTTATGTATATATTTATATATATATTTGCCATTTTGCACCATCCCTCCCCCCACGGTTGTCAGCCGTCCATCAGCACCAACTTTCCAAGGAGGTGTATCTTAAACATTAACCCCTCCCACTTTGTACTCCTTAAAATCCCCCCCACCACCACTGACAAACATCCACGGCCTGAAGAAGGGGCGGAGCCCCGCAACGCGTCGCCGTTTCCAGCTGCCCATTGGACAAAGAGGACCACCTGCATCTGCCCTGCACGGACCGAACGGACGCCCGAACGATCGTTCGCGCCAAAATCCACCGGAGCCAGAGGAGGAGACGCCAGGAACCACCGACGCCGCCTCCCCCAGCCCACCACCGCCAGGCAGACCAGGACCTCATCCCAGCAGCCATTCCAGACAGACCAAGGACAACCATAGCCAGCAGTGGCTGACACTGCAATGCGCACCTGCATACTACCATTGTGAGTAGTTTTAATCTTGTTTAATAAATTTGGTTTACACACTACTGCACTTAGAGGCGCACCTTTCTTGTTCTTTGTTACCCACAGGAGTCCGGTTACATCTTAGTGGTGCAGCCTACCAGTGTCACAGTGATTTCCCCCATCCCAGCAATAGACTATACCAGGACTTTTGTACGCACGGACTTGTGTACATACCTTTGTACATATAGACTTGTTGAACATTGACTTCTGTTCCTCCAGGTCACTTGACCATCCCCCAACCTGCCCAACCACCGCGGGAAAAACCGAGGGCCCCCCCTTTCCCCCCCCCCAAGAGCCCCCAGCCTCAATCTGTCCGGGCTCCCCCAACCCTCACTCCCGTGTTTGCGCTGCCAGCTCCGTTTTTTCAAGGAAGTAAATGTTACCTGAATCAGCTGCACTTACTGAAGATGGCTGCAGGGAACACTGGGGTCTTTTATTATAAAAGAAAGCACGGACAGGTATAAATATTGGTGAATTTAGTTTAAAGAACTATAGACAAAAATGTTGTTCATTTTGGATAGAGCAAGGGAGGGTTATAACCTTGTCAGATTTTTTTTCGCCATCTGTGTCCCATTGCGCAGATTTCCTTTCACGTCCTGTCCCATAGCCAAACAGGAGGTGAGAGGAAATCCCTGTAAATTAAGGGAATTCCTTGGTGACCCCCAGGTCACCAGAACCAGAGTCTCCATTGAATGATTTCCCCTTTATTACTTTTCTGGGGACAACTTTCATTTTCATTGATAATGGTAATCAGGACAAATAGAGAGGTTGAATCTCCCTAATGGGGACACAGACAGCAATAAAAACTGACAGGTGCTCTAATCCCTCTACACTCTATTTAAAACTAAAAAAAAAGTTTTGCTTTTAGTTATACTTTAAATATTGAACGTGAATAAAATGGTGCTTTTTCCATGCTCAGACCAAATTTTTTTCCACTTTAATCAATGGTTGAAATTATTCAATAATGGGTACATTTATTATTTTTTGCAAAAGGTGTACTAAGCCTTTTACAAAATCACAGGAGTAAAGTAAAATGTTAGAGGTTTGGAGCCGTTTGCTAGAGTAGACCATGGTATATTTCAGTAAGCAGTTATGGTCGGCACTGCAAATTTTTTGCAGCATTTTCTGGATACCACTGTTAACATGATATCAGTGCAGCTGTTCTGCTGCTTGTCTGTACTGTTTGTAGCAGCTGCACTGGATCATAAGCCTTGCGAGCTATCAATAAAAAAAAAACATTCTTTTACCCTTTTGTAGTTTTTCAAGCACTGACATTGCAGATGTATGACATTTCTACACTCCTGCAGCTCCATAAATTCTCAAATTCTCTACTGTCTTGTGTACATCATGAGTGCTATGACAGCAAATGAATCAAACAGCCACGGGTTTGACATTTTTCCAATTCAACTATTTTATACATTATTTATTAGCAGTAGAGTTAATTTGGGTGCTGTAGCCATACCATGTACAGTTCCTCCTTTTCTCCCCAGTGACACAAGATATATAGTAGAAGTGCTTATGGGCACTAGCTATAGTCAATGTTGAGTTAAAAGTGAAAATAGGAGGCTGCTCGCTTGACAGTGTAGAGATATTGTCACCATGTTATGTGCAGTATATAAAGATAAAAAATAATTTTCATATATATATTTATACACACAAATGTACACCCCTCACATTTTTGTAAATATTTTATTATATCTTTTCATGTGACAACACTGAAGAAATGACACTTTGCTACAATGTAAAGTAGTGAGTGTACAGCTTGTATAACAGTGTAAATTTGCCGTCCCCTCAAAATAACTCAGCACACAGCCATTAATGTCTAAACCACTGGCAACAAAAGTGAGTACACCCCTACGTGAAAATGTCCAAATTGGGCCAATATTTTGCGTGGCCACCATTATTTTCCAGCACTGCCCAAACCCTCTTGGGCATGGAGTTCACCAGAGCTTCACAGGTTGCCACTGGAGTCCTCTTACACTCCTCCATGGCGACATCACAGAGCTGGTGGATGTTGGAGACCTTGTGCTCCTCCACCTTCCATTTGAGGATGCCCCACAGATACTCAATAGGGTTTAGGTCTGGGGACAAGCTTGGCCAGTCCATCACCTTTATCCTCAGCTTCTTTAGCAAGGCAGTGGTCGTCTTGGAGGTGTGTTTGGGGTCGTTATCGTGTTGGAATACTGCCTTGCGTCCCAATCTCCGAAGGGAGGGGATCATGCTCTGCTTCAGTATGTCACAGTACATGTTGGCATTCATAGTTACCTCAATGAACTCTAGGTCCCCAGTGCCGGCAGCACTCAGGCAGCCCCAGATCATGACACTCCCACCACCATGCTTGACTGTAGCCAAGCCACACTTGTCTTTGTACTCCTCACCTGGTTGCCGCCACACACGCTTGACACCATCTAAACCAAATAAGTTTATCTTGGTCCCATCAGACCACAGGACTTGGTTCCAGTAATCCATGTCCTTACTCTGCTTGTCTTCAGCAAACTGTTTGCGGGTTTTCTTGTGCATCATCTTTAGAAGAGGCTTTCTTCTGAGATGACATAAGCCATGCAGACCAATTTGATGCAGTGTGCGGCATATGGTCTGAGCACTGACAGGTTAACCCCCCACCCCTTCAACCTCTGCAGCAATGCTGGCAGCACTCATGCATCTATTTCCCAAAGACAACATCTGGATATGACGCTGAGCACGTACATTCAACTTCTTTGGTCGACCATGGCGAGGTCTGTTCTGAGTGGAACCTATCCTGTTAAACCATTGTATGGTCTAGCCACCGTGTTGCAGCTCAGTTTCAGGGTCTTGGCAATCTTCTTATAGCCTAGGCCATCTTTATGTAGAGCAACAATTCTTTTTTTCAGATCCTCTTTGCCATGGGGTGCCATGTTGAACCTCCAGTGACCAGTACGAGTGAGTGAGAGTGATAACACCAGATTTAACACATCTGCTCCCCATTCACACCTGAGACCTTGTAACACTAATGAGTCACATGACACCGGGGATGGAAAATGGCGAATTGGGCCCAATTTGGACATTTTCACTTAGGGTGTACTCACTTTTGTTGAGTTATTTTGAGGGGACAGAAAGTTTACACTGTTTTACAAGCTGTACACTCACTACTTTACATTTGTTGTCACATGAAAAGATATAATAAAATATTTACAAAAATGTGAGGGGTGTACTAATTTTTGTGAGATATTGTGTGTGTGTGTGTATATATATATATATATATATATATATATATATATATATATATTTATCATGTTAAATATAACATTTTGGTAATCATGCATAAATATTTTTTTTTAAATGTGTGTGTATATCTACTGTATATATGTGAGTGTATACAGTATATTATGAATGCATTTTTATACATTTTTAACCAAATCATATGTTTACATTTTATTAATTAAATTAATAATGAACACATTAATGAATCAACTTTATTAATGACTGTTATTAACCATGATGAAGAAGATGTAGATACCTGAATTGCATTGGTTCTCATGGAACCTTTAAAAAAGATTCTAAACCTATAAAGATTGCCATGGTATATAGCATTCCTTTGGACACAGGCACTGTCAGTCTATAACACATGATATCACCCATATTTCTCTGAGTTTTTTGTATAGAAGACCCCTCTGGGTGTCAGATTGCCATGTTATGGACACTGCACCACTGCATTGAAAAAACAGACTTGAAGAATATGATTTACTCTCACTTGCCGAAACAGAACAGATCAGCTTTATCAGAAAAGTTAAGAATCCTGCCAACTTGAACATTTTCTTTTTCATACTGTGATCCTTTCAACAAAAAGCACACTGTACAAGAGAACCATTGTATTTTGTACTACGTGCTTGACATGAATGGCATGATGAAATGGTGTATGTTTTAGCCTTGGCTTAAGCTTGAATTCATAGAAATGGCTATATTCTAGAGGCTATGTTTAAAAATATCCATGCTAATGTAACAAAGAAAGCAAAATACATTGAGTATCTATCTATCTATCTATCTATCTATCTATCTATCTATCTATCTATCTATCTATCTATCTATCATACTATGTGAAAATGATGTGCTCCTCCACACTAGCTGAACTGTTAAACTAGGATGATCATTGAAATTAGTGAACAGATGAATGAGTAAAGACGGCCATAGACAGTTCGAACCATGAACCAGCCGAGATTGGAACCATGTATGGGTGGGCAGGCTGATTGGATCGATTGATCAACTTAGGTACAACCAGCCTGTCGGATTTTTCATCCGCAAGAATTACTGTGTGTTCTCCCAACAGAGAGAGACACAATAGCTCCACGGGAGGGACTCAAGCGATTTTCTTTCCTGCAGCCCATGGAAAGAAAATCAGATCATCTATGGCCAGCCTTAAGCCTGGTAAACACTACAATTTTTTTTTTTCCAACCTGCTAGGTTGAACGAAAAACACTGTTGGTACACACTACAAATCTTTTTTTTTAACCTGCTGGGTTGAACGAAAAAACACTGTTGGTACATACTACAAATCTTTTTTTTCAACCTGCTGGGTTGAATGAAAAAAGACTGTTGGTACACACTACAAATCTTTTTTTTCAACCCACTGGGTTGAACAAAAAAAGACTGTCAGCTCCAGTTGGAGTTGCTGTACTAGCCATCCAAAATTAATACAGTGATATCCCCCGCTAAGCTATTGTGTTCTGACAGGGGGACGGCCCTGTGGCAGACAGCCAATGGCAGAGAGCACTGATCGGGAGTTGGTCGGCTGCTGGTTTTCCAGCATTCTTGTCCAACAGAAGCCGGGCAAACAGACAGACCGACATACACAGGGGCCGAATGTTGGCTGTTTTTTCTTAACCGGCCAATATCTCCCAACATGTGTAAGGGGCTTAACACAAAATGAAATCTGGAGTCTTTTTGGATATTTAGGGCATTACAGTGTGTGTTGTTAGGCCCATTCACATTTGTGCAGCTGTGATAGCTTTCAGTCTCCCATTGCTTTGAATGCGGCTTCCCACCCACAGCTAATCGCATTGGGAAGGCTGAATGGAGCCTAAAGCTGGCCATACATGGATTGAAATGTATCCAGTTAAGTAGGGTCTGGACAAATTTTGATCCATGTATGGGCATACTGGTTGTACACAAGTCAATCTTTCGATCAGCTTGTGTACATCCAGCCTGTCAGGTTTTTCATGAACGAGTAATTCCGCCGGCTATAGCCAGCAACCCTAATCATTGTGTTCTGCCGGCAGAACACTATTGAATTTCCACGTATTCAGCTGAATACATGGGGTGATCATTGCCACATTTTGGGAGAATCATAGGTGAAATCACTGATAAATATACCCTATAGGTTTTTTACCCATCAAATCCATATGTAGCGCCCCCACAGTATACAGTCAGGTCCATAAATATTGGGACATCGACACAATTCTAATCTTTTTGGCTCTATAAAACACCACAATGGATTTGAAATTAAACTAGCAAGATGTGCTTTAACTGCAGACGTTCAGCTTTAATTTGAGGCTATTTACATCCAAATCAGGTGAACGGTGTAGGAATTACAACAGTTTGTATATGTGCCTCCCACTTTTTAAGGGACCAAAAGTAATGGGACAGATTAACAATCATAAATCAAACTTTCACTTTTTAATACTTGGTTGCAAATCCTTTGCAGTCAATTACAGCCTGAAGTCTGGAAGGCATAGACATCACCAGATGCTGGGTTTCATCCTCTGATGATGCTCTGCCAGGCCTCTACTACAACTGTCTTCAGTTCCTGCTTGTTCTTGGGACATTTTCCCTTCAGTTTTGTCTTCAGCAAGTGAAATGCATGCTCAATTGGATTCAGGTCAGGTGATTGACTTGGCCATTGCATAACATTCTACTTCTTTCCCTTAAAATACTCTTTGGTTGCTTTCGCAGTATGCTTCGGGTCATTGTCCATCTGCACTGTGAAGAGCCGTCCAATGAGTTCTGAAGCATTTGGCTGAATATGAGCAGAGAATTCATCCTGCTGCTTTTGTTAGCAGTCACATCATCAATAAATACAAGAGAACCAGTTCCATTGGCAGCCGTACATGCCCACGCCATGGCACTACCACCACCATGCTTCACTGATGAGGTGGTATGCTTTGGATCATGAGCAGTTCCTTTCCTTCTCCATACTCTTCTCTTTCCATCACTCTGGTACAAGTTGATCTTGATCTCATCTGTCCATGGGATGTTGTTCCAGAACTGTGAAGGGTTTTTTAGATGTTGTTTGGCAAACTCTAATCTGGCCTTCCTGTTTTTGAGGCTCACCAATGGTTTACATCTTGTGGTGAACCCTCTGTATTCACTCTGGTGAAGTCTTCTCTTGATTGTTGACTTTGACACGCATACACCTACCTCCTGGAGAGTGTTCTTGATCTAGCCAACTGTTGTTAAGGGTGTTTTCTTCACCAGGGAAAGAATTCTTCGGTCATCCACCACAGTTGTTTTCCATTGTCTTCCGGGTCTTTTGGTGTTGCTGAGCTCACCGGTGCGTTCTTTCTTTTTAAGGATGTTCCAAACAGTTGATTTGGCCACACCTAATGTTTTTGCTATCTCTCTGATGGGTTTGTTTTGTTTTTTTCAGCCTAATGATGGCTTGCTTCACTGATAGTGACAGCTCTTTGGATCTCATATTGAGAGTTGACAGCAACAGATTCCAAATGCAAATAGCACACTTGAAATGAACTCTGGACCTTTTATCTGCTCCTTGGAAATGGGAGAATGAGGGAATAACACACACCTGGCCATGGAATAGCTGAGCAGCCAAATGTCCCATTACTTTTGGTCCCTTAAAAAGTGGGAGGCACATATACAAACTGTTGTAATTCCTTCACCGTTCACCTGATTTGGATGTAAATACCCTCAAATTAAAGCTGAAAGTCTGCAGTTAAAGCACATCTTGTTTGTTTAATTTCAAATCCATTGTGGTGGTGTATAGAGCCAAAAAGATTAGAATTGTGTTGATGTCCCAATATTTATGGACCTGACTGTATAATCACTGAATTGGCTAAACGTTTTCTATACCTTTCAAAGGTCTGTCACATAGCACTTCGAAGATTTGTTTCTCTGCTGTTCAATGTTGTGGAAAGTAAACCCAAGGCCTTTCGCCAGTGGGTGATGTAGTGATTTACCATTGTCACCATGTCCAGTAAACTATAGATGTCACCAGCACACCTTCACTTTGATTCTTATTATGAGCTTTTATTTGTCACAGAAAAGTGATGTTTTGCAGCCATCAGGGAGTCCTATCACGTATCTAGTGATGACTGGAATGTTGTGGAGGCCTCTCTTGCACCTCCCAACGCTACTAAAGCTGGAGACAGAGAGTGTGAGGGCATGAAGTGGCACGAGTGCCAGAATGGCTGACTGGTGAAGTCTGCACTTAGGTGAATGAAGATGGGGGTTGCAGCCCTAGGAATAAGACACTGAAGCAGCTTGACACCAGAGCAGGAGATGGTAGCAGAGCCAGTATGCAGACAGCGACCAGTGGCAGCCGGGTAACAAGGGACCAAGTCAGCAGACAAAGCAAGTCCAGCAAGCAGGCCAGGGTCAATAATTAACAACCGGGCAGCGCAGTACAGAATCAGCAGGCAAAGATAAGTGCAGTAAACAGGCCGAGGTCAAAGAGATCATGTGAACAAGGTTAATGCAGGAGCAGAGTCCAGGAGAAAGCCGGGTCATACACAGGTAAGCAGGTTCAATGGATCAGGTCACAGGAATACAGGTACAAGCTGAAGACCATTCAGCAAGTGCTCATGGTAACAGGCCAGTTTAAATAGGAAACTGGGCGCCAAGTATGCACGCTAATTGGAATGCGCATATGCGCGTGCTCGAGTGCGCACACAAATGTGAGCACAATGTACAGGAATAGTACACCTTTGCATAGAAGTATTAGTATGTAAACAATGTGCATGAATATGAGCATAAGCTCGCACTTTGTTTTTTGGTGCTGGGAATCTGGTTTACCTTACATTGCCTCCCCACAACGGGCAGCCTCCAGATGCTCATCTGGGTCATCTTCTCGGGGTGAGTTTGGATAAGCTTCCTAACCAGTCTTGGGGCATGAACATTGCCTTCCAGTTCCCAAGAATTTTCTTCTGGGCCATAACCCTTCCACATAATTTGATACTTAATGAGGCCTCTCTGCTTTCTGCAGTCCACAATGGCCTCAATTTCATATTCTTCCTCGTCATCAATTATGGTTGGTGTTGGAGGACATGGGTTATGGCCAGGAAATGGATCTGTAACAGAATTTTTTAACAGAGACATGTGAAAATCTGGATGGATTTTATACTTTCTGGATGCAAAAGTTCATAAGTTGTTGGATTAATTCTTCTTTTTACAGGAAATGGGCCAAAGTTTTTTTGGAAGAACAAGCCAGTTTGTTTTAAATTGGTGGTTGATAACCAAACCTTTTCCCCGGGTTTGAGATCCATGTCACGTCTTCTTTTCTTATCAAAGAATCTCTTATTGTCCTGTTGGGCCTTAGCAATAGCTTCCTGTAGAATTTTGTTGTTGGCTTGCAGAAACTCCAGTCTCTCCTGAACTGCCATACAGGTGCATCTGAAATTATATTGCACGAATGAGAGCACGATGAACAGGAATAGTACATCTTTGCATAGAAGTATTAGCATGTGAACAATACGTAAACACATGAATATGAGCATGACTTTGCACGTTTTTTTTGGTGCTGAGAATCTGGTTTACCTTACAGGCCGCTTCCCTAGGCAACAGTGTCTGTGACAAACAAAGGCACATAATGAGCATTAATCACTTCAGCCCAGACGCTGTCATTCTACTGTGGCAATGTGGCTCGTTCCCGCGAATCGCCGTCATTGTACCTCGGCGCGGGAACCAGCCGTTGTGGACACACACACGCTCCCATTGGCCAGCCAATCAGCCGGTGGGGCGGACTTGGTGTGCGCCGGCCATGCGCGATCGTTCCCCGCAGTGACAGAACGGGAATCTGCCTGTGTAAACAAGGCAGATCCCCATTCTGACAGGGGAGATCACACAGATCCTGTCTATGCAGAAAGAAGGATCTGTGTGTTTCCCCAGTCACACAGTCACACAGTCCCCCAATACAGTTAGAAACACCTCCCAGGAATCACATTTAACCCCTTGATCGCCCCTGATGTTAACCCCTTCCCTGCCAGTGCCATTAGTAAAATAACAGTGCATATTTTTAGCACTGATTACTGCAATAATATCACTGGTTCCCAAAAAAGTGTCAAAAATGTCAGTTAGGTGTCCGATCTGTCCGCCGCAACATCACAATTGCAGACCACCGCCTTTATTAGTAAAAAAATAAAATAAAAATGCCATAAATCTATCCCCTATTTTGTAGACGCAATAACTTTTGCGCAAACCAATCAATATACGCTTATTGCGATTTTTTTTTATCAAAAATAAGTAGCAGAATACATATCGGCCTAAATTTATGAATAAATTATTTTTTTTTTATAGCACTAAAAAATAAAAACTGCAGTGATGATCAAATACCACCAAAAGAAAGCTCTATTTGTGGGAAAAAAAGGACGTAAATTTTGTTTGGGTACAATGTCGCACGACTGTGCAATTGTCAGTTAAAGCGACGCAGTGCCATATCGCAAAAAATGGCCTGGTCATTAAGGCCTCATGTACACTGCTGCTGCTAAATGGATGTTTAGGGGCAGTTGGACGTTTTTTTCAGCTGCCCCTGAACTCTCCTCTATGTTATCTTATCAGCACATGTACACATGGTCATTTACAGTTATTTCTAGGCATTCAGATGGATGTTCAGAGGCATTTGAAACGCCAAATGCCTGTAACAGCTTGTAAACGTGCCTAAACGCGGTAACTCGCATCTAGGAGCGTTTCGTTTAAAGACGTTTTTCATTTTTGAAAAAATGTTTCTAGACGCAAACACTGCAAAACGCAGCTATATGCGGCTAAACACAGCATGCAAACGCGGCTAAATGGATACTTTTAAACGCCGGTTTCTAGCTGTCAAGTTGAGTCATTCAGGGGAGGTTGTAAAACTTCCCGTGTACATCTAGCCTTATGGGGAAATCCTTCTGGTCCTTAAGTGGCTAACCACTTCCTGCCCGGCCTATTAACAAATGACGTCCGGGTGGTTGGTTCATTATCCTGACTGGACGTCTATTGACGTCCTCAGGATAATCCGCGATCGCGCGCCCGCGGGGGCGTGCATAGCGGCGATCGGTGGTGCCGTGGGACCCACCTCATTACTGACCAATCACGGCTGATCACTGTGTAAATAGGAAGAGACGTTTATCGGCTTTTCCTCTGCTCAGGTCCGCAGACCAGTGGAGAGCCGATCAGCTGCTCTCCTGACGGGGGGGGGGGGGTGCGCTGAACGTTTATCAGCGCAGCCACCCTCAGGATCACCCCACTGGATCCCCAGGGAGCCAACCAGGACCACCAGGGAGACACCATGGAGGCCGCCCAGGACCACCAGGGAGCCCCCACTAGACCACCAGGTAAGGGCAATACAGTGCACTGTAGGGATGGCACTGTGCCCATATATGATTCCTGCCAGTACCATCCCTAACAGTGCTATATGCACCAGTGCCCACCAGTGCCACCTATCAGTGACCACCTGTGCCACCTATCAGTGCCCACCTGTGCTACCTAAATGTGCCACCTATCAGTGCCCAGTGCCACCTATCAGTGCCGCCTATGAGTGTCCATCAGTGCCACATATCAGTGACATGTATCAGTGCCCGTCAGTGTTGCTTATCAGTGCCGCCTATCAGTGCCCATCAGTGCTGCATATATGTGCCCCATCATCAGTGCCACCTCATCAGTGCCAATCTGTACTGCCTCATCAGTGCACGTCAGTCTAGCCTCATGAGTGCCCATCAGTGTAGCCATATCAGTGCCTGTCAGTGTAGGAGAAAATGTACTTATACAAAGTTTTGTGACAGAAACAAAGAAAACGTTTTTTTTTTCAAAAATTTACAGTCCTTTTTTATTTGTAGCGCATAAAATAAAAACTGCAGGGGTGATAAAATACCACCAAAAGAAAGCTCTATTTGTGGGAACAAAATGATAAAAATTTTGTTTGGGTACAGAGTTTCCGATCGCGCAATTCTTATTCAAAGCGCATCAGCACTGAAAGCTGAAAATTGGTGTGGGCGGGAAGTGTTCTATGCACTCGGTATTGAAGTGGTTAAAGTGGTTGTAAAGGCTTTTTTTTATATACTTACCTGCTCTCAGCAACGGTATTGCACATATGCAGGTTTATGCAGGATGGACAGTCGTTATCTTGAGTTAGGTTGTCTAGCGTGTGTCGGGAAAATTGCACACTTTCCCAACACGCTCTATAGCAGGTGTGAGGAGGTGCCGTTAATTCTTTGATGGCATCCCCACACGTCTGTGTTTCAATGCTGTGCAATTTTGGAAAAGGGTCAGGGACTTGCACATTTATCGCATGTAAAATGAACGGGTTGCCTTCCACGTGACGCACGGGAACGCCCTGTAAACAAGCAGAAACACACACTTCGACACAAGTGTGAACTGAGCCTTATAAAGCATATTTACTAATGTGTTCTGTTAATCCTATACAGGCAAATTAATTATCCTGCATGGCCACCGAAAAAATGAGACTTGCTGCCAAGGAGGCCACAGCTGTTGAATGATTGCTTAGACACCGCATCCAATATGTCTATATGTAGCACCCTGGTTTCCAGCGGGGTTGTTGTTTAAATTTAGTTTGCTGGGCGGTAAATGGCCTGGCCAAATTGTTAGGGAATCTCCTGATTCTTTTCCATTATTCTGGGTTTGGTGCACCTCTCTCCTCGGCCATTGGGTGGCACTGCAACTGATAGCATTGGAATGACAAGGTGTACATGAACTCGGGATATGAATGTTGGGCTGCTCTGGCCAATGGGGTTTTCTTGGGCCCCATGGCCTGCTGGGAGAGCCTATATATTTGGGAGCAGTCAGGTGATCGATGTTCTGTGCCACCTGGAAGGCTGTCTGGGTGGACGTGTGTTAAAGCTCCTGGCTGCTAGGCCAGAAGCCTGGAGCTTATCATCTGTCATCATCATCAGTCTGAAGCCTACCCAAGACCGGCAGCAGCAGCAGAGGGTTGGGATTTTATGTTGGAAGCCTGACCAAGCTGCACGGGTTCCACCTCTCTTTGCTGTAGGTGAAGGGACAGAGTTGCTATTGGAGGACAACTGTTCCTGTCCCCGGAGGAAAAGCTTGAGCCAGTGCCAGAGGTAAAGGGGAAACTGTCGCCCTCAAGGAACAACGCTCCTGTTATCAGAGGCCAGCGTTCAGAGTCTGAGAGAGAGTACCAGCGCAGCCTTTTTCACATGTCGGGGCCAGTGGAAAAGTGGGAAAACCTCAGCAGAAGTCAAGCTAGGAACCCAGTGAGAGAGAAGGGGTGACGCTTGAAAGAGAGAGAGTTCAACAGTTGGGATGAAGTGCCGAGGAGGGAACCCAGCAGGTTGGTGTGGGGGACATTCGGGAAACACAGTGGTCGCCTGTGTGTGTGAAGTACAAAGGGGCCCAGTGGCAGTGGGAGCCCAGAGAGTCTTGTCGAGATACTGTGAATGTATACTCATGGAACTACAGCGGAAAGCTGTAAAACAGACGCCAGATCTGTACAACGGGGATACCAAGTTTGGCATGTGTATCAATCTGAGTGGAATCCAAATTACTATTTCAATGCACAACAGTATTGTTCTAGCCAGGCGAGGTTCAGTTGGAGAGTCTGTGGGACTTTATAGCTACATAAGGAATCTTATTCAAAGAGTCTCGGAGTCTGCTAAGTGCTTTTGCAGCTACCTAAAGGGGTGTCCTGGCCCTAACCCTCTCTCCCCAGTTCTTGAAGAGAAAAATAAATCTCTATTGTTCTGCATCATCAAAGTGTATGGCGCCCAACTCAATTCTTCTATCTGTACCCACTATGCCTAGTAACCCACACTGTGAGGATGGGTGTCAGCTCTCCCTGACCCTGAAGTTCACCATCAGCTCTTCAGAGGTCAAGGCAGTGGCTACAAATATTTTCTTAGTTGCCACAGGTAAAATGTGATTGTGTGCCTTTTGACCCAGCAGATGCACAGCCTACTGTCAACAGATTTGATTAAATACCTGCCCTGACTTCTAATGTCAGATCTGCCTGACAAGGTTTTAAATTTTCTTAAGGTTGACTGAATAGCGCTAAAAAAATGATCTGTGCATTGTCAGGTAAAGTTTCCTTGACTCGTGTTCTAAGCAGACTGTTTCTAAGCAACGCATTTTGCAATCAAGTGAAAAAGGAAATAATTTACAAACATTTGACTTTACATTTAAGTCTTCTATGTTTCTTGCAGACATGCGTCAAGGTTTACTAAGAGCTATCTTCCTGGAATATAATAATTCAGTGTTAATTAAATAAATGTAGCCATGCCCCCGTAGGAGTTGCTGGAAGTAGTGGTTCCACCTGTCACACTGCCCTCAATCACCTTTTTCCACACATACGGAGTCACAAGAACAGGCCGGTACATTGTTTTGTTGTTTTATTAGGGGATTAAACTTGGATGGGGATGGGAATATTTATGAGATGGCCAAAGAATTAAACAGTTCATTAACTGGACCGTACTATATACACCAGTGGTTCTCTACCTCCCTAGTTGCGTGACCCCTTGATAAAATTTCCCAAGTTTTGGGGACCCCTAACACACACCGCCTCAGAAGCTCAGCACACTGGCACTTTTAGTGGGTTAAAAGCACCACGCTCCCGCCTGCATAGTGCCGCCATAGCGCCGATATAACAGCGGAAAAGTGCAGCTGAAAGTAGTGGGGCTTTAACGCTCCAAACCCCCCCCAGTGTGAAAATAGCCTTAGTGACACCATATATGTTTTTATTAGTACACAAGAATGACTGCGCTAACCTAGGTGTAAAATATTATAATTCCTATATCAACAATCAATCAATATATTGTAAATAAATAAGCCCAACATGATGTGACTGTGCAAGAAAAAAATTATTATGGAACAAAACATATAATTTATATATAAACGTCCCAGTTGGTTCCTCAAAAGTGACAAAGTGTATAGCACCCAAACACCCATGATGCGTCACCACCTACTGAATTGTTCACTCATCGGGACGCGCTATAAGAAGGCCTAATCAGAACATGGGTCTTTCTATCATTTGTACTGGTTACTGAGTAACCAGTACAAATGATAGAAAGACCCATGTTCTGATCAGGCCTTATTATGCCCCATTCTGGTGAGTGTACAATTCAGAAGGTGGTGGCGCATCACTGGTGTTTGGGTGATCCAGCATTGCCATGGAATACAATAATGGTGTAACCACTTTTGAGGAACCAATTTGGAATTTTATAAATAAATTATGTTTTGTTCCCTAGTCCAGTGTCTGACTTACCTGTTACTGTTACTAAGTGTTTCATAAGAATTGGTGACCCATCAAGTTTGGAAAAGGAAGTTCCGACACCGCCATCTTGGTACACTTTTTACACCCACCGAAGTCTTGCATTTTACACTTATGTTTGCTGGTAAAAATAAGTGTAAAATGCAAGACTTGGGTGTAAAAAGATGTCCGCTCGCCAATTTCTAACTAACCTTAATGCGGAGGAATACAGGGTTTAGCAAGATGACGGCGGCGGAGGAATGTCTCTCCTCTCCCAGAAGTGACGCACCGCTGGCCGAGACAGACCCGATATACTACGGAGTCTGGTCTGTCTCTAGATTGCAGCGAGACGTGCAGCGTCACAACCCCCTGGAAATCAGCAATCGACTCCCCAGGGGGTCTTGACCCACGGGTTGAGAATCGCTGATATACACTCAAGTATATACACTCCTCCAGCACAACACTTGCTTCTCAGTTAACTCCTCTTCCTCCTGCACATTACTTCTTCGGCCTAGCTAGCACATGGTGAGGCCTGCTCTCTATTAGCACAGCCTCAGAACTGCCCTTTGCAGGCAGGGACTGCGGGCCCCTATAGTGTAAAAAAAGCTAAGTTGAAAGTGCTAGCTAGCCTTGATGGACTACTGCTCCCAGCCCCTCCTGGCTGCAACAGCCCTCTCCACTGCAACAGTGACACCACAGTCCCAGCTAGCTCTTGCACCCTTCTCAGACTGTCTCTCACCCCAAACAAAAAACAAAGAATTCCAAGCTCAACTTACCGACCAGTCTGCCACCAAACAAATTCACCTGTCTAACAGTAGCGTTTAAAAGGCAGGGGATTGGTTACACACATTTGCAAGTGCATGCGTAAGCTGCAGGCCTCGTCAAGGCTCCCTGTATACTGCAGACCTAACTCTGTATATGAGAGGCTTCACAATGGAAGCACATGCAATTTAATGGATAGATGGAGGACAGGTGACTGGAGGAGCCCATCCCCCCCTTAAAGGTACAGGACCAGACACCCAGCCGTGGCCTAATGGCTGGTGTGTACCTGGTGTGCGCCCAAAGTTACCATACAAAACAAGGTCACTGTCCACCACCTATAACTGGCCACTACAGCAAGGAGCTATGGAGGGGCATCCACAAACAAAAAACAAAGAATTCCAAGCTCAACTTACCGACCAGTCTGCCACCAAACAAATTCACCTGTCTAACAGTAGCGTTTAAAAGGCAGGGGATTGGTTACATCCTCCATCTATCCATTAAATTGCATGTGCTTCCATTGTGAAGCCTCTCATATACAGAGTTAGGTCTGCAGTATACAGGGAGCCTTGACGAGGCCTGCAGCTTACCCATGCACTTGCAAATGTGTGTAACCAATCCCCTGCCTTTTAATCGCTACTGTTAGACAGGTGAATTTGTTTGGTGGCAGACTGGTCGGTAAGTTGAGCTTGGAATTCTTTGTTTTTTGTTTGTGGATGCCCCTCCATAGCTCCTTGCTGTAGTGGCCAGTTATAGGTTGTGGACAGTGACCTTGTTTTGTATTGTCTCTCACCCCAATCTGCTCCAATGTGACTCTTCCAGCTTCCCAGGGTGTGTATCACTCACCGACATTTCCTGGAAACCTTCCTGACAGTATTCTCTCCCGCTGTCCTCCACTTCCTCTCTCACTTGTGCCTTTGTTCCAGGATCTCACTATACTCCTGGATGCACCAGAGCCCCAGGCCGAAGTCACCCCTCCCCCCCAGACTGGGGGCTCCCTCAAGGCCCTGACAGCCTCAGTACTCCATCTCCATCTCTTCCACCCAAACTCTCCTCCCCCGACTGGGCTGACCCCAGGTACTTAAGGAGGCCTGCCCCCTGCCAATCCAGGTTGGGGATTGGTCAGAGCTCCTCAAGATACCTCAGGAAGCCTCACCTCCTTTCCCCCACCCTTTCTTCCAGAACCTTGTGAAGCAGAAAGGAGGGGTAACCAAGGATTGTCACTCCCTGCAGTCATCAGTCACTCCTTAGGCCACTCCCCTGCCCAGGATCAAAACAACCAGGCCTAACTAAATTTACCTCACCTACCACAAAAATCTATCACCTAGCACCTACATAGAGGTAGAGGGCACAACACTAATGAAAAGTAGATTTGCTTTAGTACCCTGTACTTATTCTAAATCAATCCTTACTGCATACTCAGTAAGGGTTATGTCTTCGCAGTTTTTCCTTATGAGACTATCTTGTATTTGTGGTAGTTATCCATTTTGAGTTGTTAGTCTAAAGTGATATTAAACTCTCAATTTTTTAAGCACCTTTAAGCCTGCACTGCTCTCGCTCTCCTCTAAAGACTGGGGGTTCGGAGAAGCAGCACTGGGGGTTCAGAAAGAACAGGAGCCATCTGCACCGAAAGTTGTACAAAAAAAATAATAGTTTACTGCAGAATGTTTATTTTATTGTGCTTAACGTGGTTTTAAAGCCTCAAGATTTTTTTACCTTAAAGTGGATGTAAAACCGATTCATGAAATTTGAGCTGGGCACATATACTGTATATGAAGTATTATATTGTCTCTCTTCAAAGCACTAAGTCCCATGACTTTCTCCTGCTCTGTAGGTCTGTTATCAGCCTCATAACTTCTGACACGTTCTCCAACACAGGAGATAAAAGCAGCCTGAAATTTATGTTGTAGGAGGTTGCTATAAATAGATTAGCAGACAGCTTGCCTTCTCACAGCAGAGCTCTGCATATTACTTCCTTCCTTTGCCAATGTGGAGTGGGGGTGTGTGCCTTTCCTCCAATCAGTTGTCTTGGCTGTATGCCAATAATCCACTCGCAGGAAGAGAAAATCGGTAACACCATGTGTGCTTTCTGAAGGATATACAGTATAAAGCTGAAGACAGAAGATATACATGTAAAACTTATGTAGGGGGATTTGTTTCCTCTCTGTGTATCATCTGAGGCTGTTCACTTCACTGGGTATATGTGAGGGTTTACACCAACTTTAATGCATTCTATGCATTATCCATTTTAGCCCTGGAAGGTTTTACCCTCTTCATGACCAGGTCATTTTTTGCCATACGGCACTGTGTTATTTTAACTGACAATTGTGTGGTCGTGCGACTCTGTACCCAAATAAAATTGATGTCCTTTATTCCCACAAATAGAGCTTTCTTTTGGTGATATTTGGTCACCTCTGCTGTTTTTATTTTTTGCGCAATAAACATAAAAAGATTGACAATTTTGGAAAAGAAACCCAATATTTTTTACTTTCTGCTATAAAACATCTCAAATGAAAAAATTTAAAAAATCAAATTTCTTCATCAATTTAGGCCAATATGTATTCTGGTGCATATATTTGGTAAAAAAATCCCAATAAGCGTAAATTGAATGGTTTGCGCTAAAGTTATCGCGCCTACAAACTATGGGCTATTTTTATGGCATTTGTATATTTTTTCTAGTGGTAATGGCGGCGATCACTGATTTTTAGCGGGACTGCGACATTGCGGCGCACAAATTGGACACCTGACACTTTTGACAATTTTTTGTTAACTAGTGACATTATTACAGTGATCAGTGCTAAAAATATGCACTGTTACTGTACTAATGACACGGGAAGGGAAAGGGTTAACATCAGGGGCAATCAAAGGGTTAAGTGTGTCCCTATGAGGTACTTGCTAACTGTGTGGGGGGTGAACTGACTTAGCAGGAACACAACAAAACAAAAATCGCCCATGGGACTTTTCATTTTAGCAGGAACACAAGATCACTGTGTTCTCCCTTGTCAGAATGGCAATCTGCCTTGTATACATAGGCAAATCGCCCTTCTGCCTCTCTGGGGAACGATCGGCGTGTCCCGGGGAACATCGCATACGCCGGACACGCTGATTGGCTCCCCCTCTGGCCAATCAATGCGCGCGTGCCCCAGCTGTCTATTGCATGAAATGACATGCAGGTACTTTGTTTCGCACAATAGAGCCGCCCTATCACAGTATATCTGCAGTAGGGGGTCTTTAAGTGGTTAAGGTAAAAAAACTTCTTTGCTACAGGGGGGCCCTTATTCTTGAATCCGATCCAGTGACCTGCACAAGAGCAGGGGCTCTCACCGCTGTCTCCCTCCTCACTGGGCAGATTAATAGCACCGGGAGCCGTTGGCTCCTGCTCTTGTCAATCAACTCTAGTGACGAGGGCGCGGGTCCCACTGTATGTGTCAATGGACGCAGCAGTGGTGCTTGGGAGCTAGCCCACACAAGTGCTCCCATGGGAATCGGCTTCCTATTGGGGACACCAGCAAGAGAGCAGGGGCCAGGAGCGCCGGCTGGGGAGAAAAGGATTGGGGCCCCTTTGTGTAATTCTATTGCACAGAGCAGATAAGTATAGATATGTTTATTGTTTAAAAAAAATCCTTTACAACCACTTTAATGTGTTAGGCTAAAAAATGCTGAGGGATTAATACTACTTTGCTACTTTTCTTTCTCTCTCTATTTGTAACGCTGAGGGGCTAATACTACTTTGCCATTCTTCTATTCTTCTATGTCTGTGATCAGTGTCTATTTTAATGTCTACTACTTCGTTCTCCTTGATTTGCCTAAGAAATATTTTGTGGGAACAGATACGATGTATGGATGTCACAGTGGACTTTGCGTGTGTTTTTTTTTAATTAATTAATGCATGCTTAGCCATGTTTAATTTTAACAGTTGCAGGCATACATCTCACATGCTCCCCCTAACAATGTCTTTATCTCTTTTTCTCTCCAGAAGGACGCAGCCATCTTTATTCTGGCATTGTCTAGGTTTACCGTCCACTTCCTGGACTGAGATGCTTTTTCAGCCATGACAAAGTTATGTAAAACCTGGTGCCTGTAGTTTTTGACTGTGTTCACAAATATGTGATCTGTCTGATCACTAGACAAAAGACAACTGAGGATATACCTCTTCCTGCTTGCAGCAGATTGAGGACATCATCTCAGCTTATGGAAGTATATTGAAGAGGTAGTGGCAGAGAAGTTATACAGGTTATCAAAATATCATTACTTGAGCCCAATCGGCCTGTATTTCGCAGCTCACCAGAAAGACCTACATCCCCCCAAGGGAGGACATTCTCCTTTTTTCAAGTTGAGAAATCCAAATTCAATAAGTTAAAGGGAGAGCCAAATGAAAAATATTTAGGAGTCTACATTTTTTAATGTTTAACTGGTTACAACAAAACCAATGTGTTTCAGGGGCCACATTACATTTTTATTGGTTTGAAAAAGCAATAGAATATGTTACCTCAACATTTCATATTCCTTATACCATGTACGTGTGTTAAAGGAGAAGTCCAGCCAAATCTTGTTTGGCTGTACTTCTCCTATGGATCATAGGAGTGCAATCCGTATTGCATTCCTGTGACCCGTTTTCAGCAGAGAGCGAGCTGAAAGTGGAATTGCACCCAAAAGTGGAACTTCAGCTTTAAGGGAAGGTGACCCTCTGACATGCCACAATTGGCATGTCATTTTTTTGGGGGGGACAGCGGGCTGTACCTTCTGGGACGCGTCACAGGTCTCAGAAGATACACCGGGCATTCACAAAGTGCGGTGCAGCTCGAGCATGCACAGTGCGCACCTGGCTTGGAAGCCAAAGCCGGGCGCCCACACTTGTGATGCCGGCGCTGCACGGAGGAGGGGAAGAAGAGCGAAGCGCCAGGCGGCCACACCGCTGGAGCCTGGCACAGACGAGTGTCTGATTATTAAAAGTCAGCTGCTACACTTTTTGTAGTTGCTGACTTTTAATAGGGTAGAACTCCGCTCTAAATCTGCTCTCTGCTGGCGTCACAGAAATCAGTCCATGCACCGCGCCATCCCGTCAATAGAGTTGGGATCCGCCAGGTGCCTGGGCTGACAGCCGTCTCAGCCTCTCAGCAAACCGCTGAGAGACTGAGGCGGCTGCTTCCCGCCCCTCCACAGCTCAGCACTCCAGTGAACAACGAGGGGGCAGAGAGGAGAGCAGTGACTGACAGTCAGCAACTCTCTACTTGGAGAGCTCTGAGAACCGAGCCATCGGCAGTGTTTGATTGCTCGGTTCTGAGCGTAGAAGCACCGGGATACAGATGCAGCATCGGATCGATTCTGCCTCCAGGACACAGTGGGCCCCCCTGACCTGGAGGCCCGTGTGCAATGAACACTCTGAACACATGGATAATACACCACTGGCCTCCACCTAGGTAGGTATAATGGGGGAAAAAAACAAAACCCATACTTCTCTTTTAAAAAGAATCCTATTCTCTTTGAATTTCTTCCTTTGTGTGAAATATCTTGTGGCCCTGCCAGTCTTCCTTCTTTCTTATATCAAACCAAACACGCTAGTCATAGAAGCACATTCTTCCCAGTGTGGTCAGCTTTCTGGCTGCCTGTCCTCCAATGAATGTGTTGAAACACCCAACCCCCCCGCACAGCCATTCAATGGGAATATCAATGTACTGCTATTTCTCCTACCTCACCTCTCCAAGCCCCTTATGCATCTGAGAAAAAAGATTATGTGGTCACTTCTAAAAAGAAAAAAAAGAAAAAGTATGTTTTTTCATATATAAATACACAAATATTTGTCTTTCATTTTTATTTGAAACTGAATGGGTTGTTTTACAAGGTGAAGGTTCACATATACTTTAAATATCTTTGTCTCTTTGGGCCTCTTTCACTAGGCGATTGGAAGGGGATATGCCACCTTATACACACTTGTTTGAAGAGGGATTTCACACTGAAACTGCATATTCTGACGATGGTCTCCCATCCTTCTAAACAAACACCCCCCCGTTCGGCGGCACCCACGACCCCCCCCACAGACAGAGGGGGTAAGCCAGTCACTTACCTCATCTAGGTACTGGGCGCGCAGGCAGCGTGTCCTACGGGTGGCGGCAGTGTGTCTTACGGTTGCGGGCAGCATGTCCTAGTGTGATCCTCCTCCCTCCTCCTAGGTGTCCAATAGAATCACCTGTCCTTTCAGCCAATCGGGTGATGGGTCTCAGAACCGCTTCCTGTTTGGCTGGGAGGAGGATCAATGTGGCGATAGCGAATATTCATTCGCTATTGTCACACAACTGAGTGGACTCGGGCACAATGCTCTGTGCCCCGAATACACCCTTTTTTTAAGCTGATTAGAGCCTCTGGCTCTCATCACGGGCTTCAAAAAAAGACACCGCCATTGGAATCCATGGTTTGGCACCCTGTATGTAGATCAGGGGGCCGGACGCATGGATGGGGGGGTGGCACCCCTGCGCCCCTAATGGATGGCCCGCCAATGCTGATAGTACGTATATATATTAGACCAGCCTTTAACAAACAGGGTGCCTTGAGGTTTCTTCAGGGGGTCCTTGGCAAAATGCATAAAAATTGCCCAAAAATTGTATACAAGCTGGCGTATGGATGAAGGCTGCCTTTTAGTTACACAAAGCCACAGGTTTTCTTTGTACACCTTCTAGCTGCCAACGTCCTAATGACCAACGACATCATCAGTTAATATGGAGGATGTCAGTCACCTGCAAAGCATCCTTGTATCCCCCTCTCCTACCCCTCTCCATCAGTGTTAGGTGCACCTTAGCTGAGTGATGGAGAAAAACTAAGGGAGAAGAGAAACATTGAAATACTAGTCAGTACCCGTTTGAAAAAGTGTATTTGCTTTGAAAGAATAAATCCCGTATAACTTTGGGTGTGGATGTTGCTGCATTATGTAAAACTATTAGATTCATTTTTACATTTTCTTATGGGGAGCCTCAAGACTTTGACGTCATTTCCGGCTCTCCGCATCCGCTGACGTCACATTCACCGGTGGTGGAATGCACGCCGCAACCAACGCCGCACACAGTGTACCTAGGGAATCTACGCAAAGGCGAGAGAGCATCTGAGTTCCTGTAAGTGTTTTCTTTTATTGCGCAAAATAAATGTTTCTACGTTACTTCACTATGGAGGCTATTCTTCTTTCCACATAAACATTATATGGATGAGTGGAGCCTTTAGATTGCAGTCCCATTGTGAGCGGGATCTTCATCGCATATATCACTATCCGCATCTGGTCAGCACCAGGAATAAGCCTTAGTGATCCCCAGACTGCAAAGCTGGGGGTCCATTTGTTGTGGTGAGTGGGGCCACAAAAGGGGATTGTCACTGAGCACCACGGATTCTTTTTTGGCACTTGTTTGGAGCACGGAGCACTTTATTTATTTTTCATGGACTCTTGATTGATTTATTAATTTTAAGATATGATGAATGGTTAACAGCATTTTCACAGTGCACACAGGAATAATTTTGTTTATTTGATTTAGCTTTTTCACTGGTCACAAGTGAAGCATTTTTCAATTCACATTATTTAGAGGGTGGCGCAGCAATATTGTGTTTGTTATATCATTCGGAGCCTCAAGACTGTCCATCATTTTTAAAGGGTGCCTCGAGATTGTCCATTAATTTTTAAAGGGTGCCTTGACTGAAAAAAGTTTAAGAAACACTGCATTAGACTACAGAAAATACAGATAAAATTGTATACTACATGGTTGCTACAGCAAATAATGATTTGTTTATTACGTTACATCTATCATTAGAAAAACCAATAGTAAAGGATTGATGTATCTGCTGTTCAACAAATCATTAATTGCTCTAGTGACCATGCTCTTTGACTTTGTCCCTGTGGTCTAATGTATATTGGCGGAACTATCAGACCTTTGCATTGCAGGATAGAGGACCATTGTTGAAATATACAGAAGGTCATAGTGTGCCCCAACATTTCACGTATAAAACACACTCATAATACAGAGGATTTAACTGTGTTTGCTATTGAAATTATCCCCATAAAATCACCAGGAACAGAAAGGTTACAAATTAATGTAGACAGGAAATCTACTGGATTTATAAACTAAATATGTTGCTTTTACTGGGACTAGATGTGAATAGAATCCTGTAAGTAATTTTTGGGGATGTTTTATCCCTATATTTATCTTTATCCTCACATTTAACCAGCTCAGGGAAGCTGCCCCCCCCCCCCTACAATCAGAACAGCTCATTTAACCTGGTATTTCTTTTTCTTTTTGTGAGGGCATTTTTACTATTCTCAGGATAATATCTTTTCCATTTTCATTTTCTATTTGGAAACAATTTCTGCACACTCTGTTCCCACTCAGTAGATAAAGGATGATGTTTCTAGTTGATGTTTTATAGTGTGTAATTAATATCTATTAATATCAAAAGTTATTTTCCCCACCAATATGGCTATTAATACCCTAAATACACCTCATTATAGATAGGCTTGAGAAAGGAGGAGTGCCTCCGGAACACGGTAAGATGGTTACTGTCAGGAAGCATCAGACTGAGACAAACATCACACTATTTAATAAAAATGGTAAAATAGAACAAACAGCGCAAACAAAGTCAAAACATAGCCAAGGTTTGGTAGCCAGAGCGGATGGTTGAAGCAAGCCAGCAAACAGGGATCCAGAAATCAGCGAGGTCGAACAAACAACATGCAGGGTCAGGAGCCAGAAGGGAAGTCAGCCAAGCAGAGTCTTTAATCCAGGAACCAGAAGGAACGTCAAAAAGGCAAAAGTCTTACACAGGAAAACACAGCAGAGATTCATCCAGAGATGTTGACCAGACGAAGCCGTCTGAGATCTGATCCAGGCAGTTTATATAGCTAGGAGAACTGGCTAACAAGCAGGATATGGACATCAGGTGAGACAGAGTGAAAGCTGAGACTGGCAATTAACCCTTATCTGAGAAGCTTGCTCCGAGAAGGGAGAGCTGAACCCAGCCCTGAGAGTACCCCCTCCTCAACAACCCCCCCCCCCCCCGTGGGGCCACCAGGTTTGAGGGGAAAATGTCTATGGAAAGCACGAAGGAGAACAGGAGCATGTACGTCCAAGGATGAGACCCAAGGATGCGCCTCCGGACCGTACCCTTTCCAATGAACCAGCTACAGTATGCACCCACGGCACCTACGGAAGTCAATGATAGATTGTATTTCATACCCCTCTTGGCTCTCAATCTGAACAGGATGAGGATGTGGTACCGAGGTGGTGCAGCGGTTGCATACCAAAGGTTTTAACAAGGAGATATGGAATACATTAGAAATGTGCATATTAGAAGGCAGGTCTAAAGTGTAACCCACTGGGTTGATGTTGAGGAGAATACGGAAAGGGCCAATAAACCATAGTGCCAACTTCAGTGAGGGAACACGGAGTCTGAGGTTGCGAGAAGACAGCCAGACCCTCTCCCCAACTTGGTAAGAGGGCGCAGGTAGGGGTTTGAAGTCAGCATGGCATCTGTACCTATACTTGGCACATCGCAAAGACTCCCGGACTTGTACCCAAGTGGAACGAAGACCACGGAGATGCTCCTCCAATGCAGGAATTCTCTGAGGAACAAATGAGTCAGGCAACATGGCTGGTTGGAAACTGTAATTCGCCATAAAAGGAGACAATCGGGAAGCAGTATTGACCGCACTATTGTGACCAAACTCCGCCCAAGGTAACAGGTCAGACCATTTGTTTTGGTGGTCAGAAATATAGCAATGTAAAAACTGTTCCAAGGACTGGTTGGCTTGTTCTATGGGCCCATTGGACTGCGGGTGATACACAGAAGAGCAGGAAAGCTGAATTTCCAACTGTGCACAAAAGGCTTGTCAAAACCTGGACATGAACTGACTACCTCTGTCCGAGACGATCACCTTGGGAAGCCCATGTAAGCGAAAGATCTCCCGAGCAAAAATGGATGCCAGTTCCTTGAACATGGGCAACTTCTTAAGTGGAATACAATGTGACATCATTGAGAATTGGTTAACCACCATAAGGATAACGGTGTTACCCTGAGAGTTAGGTAACTCCACAATAAAATCCATAGACAGATGGATCCAAGGTCACTCTCCCTTGGGTATGGGTTGTAGAAGACCCACTGGAAGATGTTGTGGTGTTTTGTTCTGAGCACACACGGAACGAAGGTGCCTACATCAGCGTGGAGACTAGGCCACCAGAACTGTTGGGAAATAGTCCAAATGAGTTGATTCTTCCCTGGGTGGCCAGCATCCTTGGGAGAATGGTAAGTCTGGAGCACAGCAGTATGAAGACTCTCAGGGACAAAGCAGTGGTCACAGGGTTTCTCAGGAGGTGCATGGATCTGAGCAGCAAGGATCTTGTCACCCAAAGGTGAAGTGAGACTGGTACAAACCATAGCCAGAATACGATCAGGAGGTATCACAGGAACAGGAACCGACTCCATCTTGGAAACGGAGGAAAACTGTTGCGACAATGCATCGGCCCTTACATTCTTAGTACCGGGTAAGAAAGAGACTATGTAATTAAAGCTTGACAAGAACAGAGCCCACTGTGCCCTCCTGGAGGAGAGGCATTTAGCTTCAGACAAGTATGTGAGATTCTTGTGGTCAGTCAAAATGAGAACCGGAACTGTGGTACCCTCAAGGAGATGCCTCCATTCTTTAAGGGCTAAAATGATCGCCAACAACTCTGTCTCCAATCTAGTAATTGCAAGTAGCCACATGGATGCATAGCGCTCAAGGAGGTGGGACGTTGAGACAGAAGGGCACCAACTCCAGTCTTGGATACATCAACCTCAAGGATGAAGGGTAACGTAGGATCAGGATGTGCCAACACAGGAGCAGACACAAAGGCAGCCTTGAGAGTTACAAAGGCCTTAGTGGACTCCGGAGACCAATTCTGTGGGTTACCGTCCTTTCTGGTCATATCAATCAGGGGTTTGACCAGAGAAATTACGAATAAACTTCCGATAATAATTGGCAAAGCCAAGAAAACATAGTGGACATAAACCCATGGGTCGGGGCCACTGTAGAACTGCCGATAGCTTCTCTGGGTCCATCAAAAAACCAGAAATGACATAACCCAGGAATTTAACCTGTTCACGATGGAACTCGCACTTCTCCAACTCACAATACAGGTTATTATCTCTCAACCTCTGAATCACATGGCAGACATCTGTGTGGTGGCTCTTTAGGGACTTGGAATATATGAGGATATTGTCAAGATAAACCACCACACATTTCTGCAGCAAATCTTGAAGGACACCATTGATGAACTCCTGAAAAACTGACGGAGAGTTGCAAAGACCAAACGGCATTACGAGGTATTCGTAATGGCCTCCCCTGGTTTTGAACATAGTTTGCCACTCATCGCTCTCCTTGATCCTCACGAGATTGTATGCCCCTCTCAGATCAAGCTTAGTGAAAAACGTTGAGGGGGTGTCATGAAAACTCTGTAAATCAGCTCCCGAGCGTTCACGCGCCCGTGCCGGAAACGGCGCTAAACGGCCTAATTTAAGCCCAGCAGGCCCTCTAGCAGGTGCTGTCTGTTCTACAGCGTTCCGGTGACCCCATGCCCTGGTTTGAGAGACTTTTTTGTATCTGTGACCCCGGCTTTCCTTGGACTCCGCTGAATTCTGCCTGCCCTGACCCCCGGCCTGTCTACGACTATTCTCTTGCCTAATCCTCCTGTACCTCGCTGCCGACCCTGCCTGTACCTGACCACCCACTGCCTGCTCCTTTTGCACCTCCTAGCCAGCCAGTTGCCGACCCAGACTGTACGACTACTCTTCTGCTCAGCACGAGCTCTAGTGGACCTTCACGCACCATCAAGTGATCCAGTCCAGCCCTCATGCCCCCCTGTGCTCCTGAGCGCTCTGTCTACACTATTATGGATTCTCGAACCAGGGCCGCAAGAGAGGTAACCCCTACAGAAGTCAGACTCGTCCACCAGGTACGTGACAGGTGGTCAAATAACTTTGTAATCAACGGAATCGAATAAGCATTCTTAATCGTAAAGCGATTGAGACCCCTATAATCGATACAAGGTCTCAGTTTGCCACTCCACCAGTTTGCCACTTCGCCAGCACCAGCACCAGCAGATGACGAGGACTTGCGGATAAACCCTCGAGAAAGTGCGTCTGCAACATACTCCTCCGTGGCTTTATCCTCTGAGACAGACAAAGGGTAAACCCGGCCACGAGGGGGTGCCGCACCAGGTTGAAGGTCAATTGCATAATTATATGACCGGTGTTGAGGCAAACCACCGGCTTATCAAAGACATCATTAAATTTGCAGAATTTCTCAGGCAGGGAGGAGAGTGAAGAGGTATACAAGACCTTAGCTACTTTCTGAAAACATGTCTTACTGCATTGTGGCGACCAGGAAAGAACCTCAGCATGATGCCAATCAAAAGAGGGATTGTGCCTTTATAACCAAGGATAACCAATAACCACCGAAAAATGAGGAGAGGAAATGACTTGGAATTGGATTATCTCATAGTGAAGAGCCCCTACGGCCGTGGTCAATGTGGTAGTCTCATGAGTCACCTGGGCAGGCTGTAGAGGTCTCCCATCAATAGCTTGACGAGGCCTGCAGCTTACGCATGCACTTGCAAATGTGTGTAACCAATCCCCTGCCTTTTAAACGCTACTGTTAGACAGGTGTATTTGTTTGGTGGCAGACTGGTCGGTAAGTTGAGCTTGGAATTCTTTGTTCTTTGTCTGTAGATGCCCCTCCATAGCTCCTTGCTGTAGTGGCCAGTTATAGGTGGTGGACAGTGACCTTTTTGTATCGCAACTTTGGGCGCACACCAGGTGCACACCAGCCATTACACCACGGCTGGGTGTCTGGTCCTGTACCTTTAAGGAGGGATGGGCCCCTCCAGTCACCTGTCCTCCATCTATCCATTCAATTGTATGTGCTTCCATTGTGAAGCCTCATATATAGAGTTAGGACTGCAGTATACAGGGAGCCTTGACGAGGCCTGCAGCTTACGCATGCACTTGCAAATGTGTGTAACCAATCCCCTGCCTTTTAAACGCTACTGTTAGACAGGTGTATTCAGGGCCGATCCTAGGGTTACAGGCGCCTGGGTGCAGAAATATTTCTGGCACCCCCATGTGGGCGTGGTCATCTTACTAACCCCACCCCTTTACAAACGTTTCTATGGCAACGGCTCAAAACACAGAGATGCTCCCCCAAGGAGTCTTAATTAACCTGGGATCCTCCCATGATCTCTTAACAATAAACAACATACTGGAAGAGAAGCAGGGTACTCTAATGGGATCTGGAGGGGGATCTCTCTAATGGACACAGTCTAGGGGGAGGTCTAGGGTAATCTCATGGGACGAAGAGAAGGTCATACAACAAATAACAATTCTCTAGTACCCTCCTAGGGTCCAATTAATTCTGAGGAACCCCCTCGTAGAGACACAAAACTCGGCAACGGTATCTTTGCAAACATTTCCCCACCCCAATCATTCTACTGGTGCGGGTGTACCCCCACGGTCTTTATAAAGACGTGGGTCCGCGGACATTGGGATCCTAGCCGGGACTTATGTGGACAGATTGTCATCGCAAATTTTCCGTCCCCTAACCAATGTGTGTAAACGTTCACGT
>BLSH010123622.1:1011680-1032235 GCA_018402905.1 Glandirana rugosa | reverse complement strand
TAGAATTTCCTTTGAGAATGATTATTAGCCGTATTATTTTAGAAATATTGTAATGATATTTGCCTATAACAATGTTTTTCCTATTATATTTTTGCTCTGTACCTAGGTGGATATGCCCCATTTCTGTCAATGTCAAAGCGGGATTTTGTCTTCAACACGCCACAGACTATCTCTGTTGCTCCCGGTCCAGGACACTATGAAATATCCAATCTAAAGGTGAAATTAATAATGAAAGAGACATTATTCAAATGAGGACAGATATAAATGCGAAGCAGGAATACAATGGGAGCACAAGCCTGTGTCATAGGCCTCCTGCCTGTTAAAGCCTTCTGAGAGCTGGAGCACTGCTTGTAAACCATCTGCTCCTGCTAATTTCATTCTAATTGCTTTGGAAGTTGTCATTTTTTACACAATTACACTTTCCTTAATGGACTGAAAATGTCATCCAAAAAACTGTTATTTCCCGAAACCATAACTAGCTTTTACTTAATCTGTAAAATAGTGATAGCACATCGGGGCTGATTAATTGAATCTGGATAAAAGAAAAATTGTCAGTGTTGTAAAGCATGGTAATAATTTCCATTTTTTAACCTCTAAAACTAGGATATCGCGCAAGTACTGTTTTCCATAACGATTCTTATTTTCTGTCATGTGACTGCTATTTTCAGCTGTTATTGGTTCTCATTGCTGAAAATAACAGTCATTATGAAAAATAATGATCACTATATTGTAGCGAATTGAGCATATGGGATCTAATAGGAAACTGCTACTTAATTTGCTTCATTTTTCTCCAATGTGAATTATTGACTCACAATTTATGCTGATTTATAGTGCCGTGAAATCAGACTTTTGTTTTTTTCTGGCAGACTTAGGACCTTAATGCGCACATTACTGCAATGAATGATTCCGCACCATGTGCATGTTAGTGTGTTGGGGTGGCATTATTTCTGAATAGCACATGCATGCATAAGCAATGCACATGCGTAGCAGCGTGCAGCAACACATAGGAATGCGCTACTATGCATTGCCATGTAGTGTGTTCCTAAAAAAGGTCAGGTATGGATTCTTGTGTGCTGATTTCAAAATGAATGGCCTACTTTCACACAATGCATGTTAGCACACTACAAAATGTGCTTTAACATACATTAGTATGCACCACTCAGATGTAAAACTGTCTGTAAAGGGGTTGTAAAGGCAAAGGTTTTTTATCTTAATGCATTCTGAGTCCATCTAGCACCATTGGCTCCCACTGCTGTCAATCAAAGTCAGTCAGCCAATGAAGAGCGAAAGGGGGCGGGGCTGTGGCTATGTGTCTGAATGGACACAGGGAGCTGTGGCTTGGCTCATGTGTGCCCATGGCAAGCTGCTTGCTGTGGGGACACTCAACAGGCGGGAGGGGCCAGGAGCACCGAAGAGGGACCCAAAAAGAGGAGGATCAGGGCTGCTCTGTGCAAAACCAACTTCACAGGGCAGGTAAGTATAACATGTTTGTTATTTTTAACTAAAAAAAAAACAAGACTTTACAATCATTTTGAAGTAATAATAAAAGCTCATATTAAAAAAACAACAACAAAAAACAAACATGTTATACTTATCTGCTCTGTGCAATGTATTGCACAGAGCAGCCCCGATTCTCCTCTTCTCGGGTCCCCCGCCGGCGCCTCTGATTCCTCCCCCTGGCTGAGGGCCTGGGAGGAGGATCAGTGTGACAATAGTGAATATTTATTCGCTATTGTCACACAACTTGGTGGGCTCAGGGCGCAATGCTCTGCACCCTGAGCCCACCCTTTTTTGAAGCCTATTAGGGCCTCTGGCTCTAAGCACATGCTTAAAAAAATTCCCATTGGAATCCATGCATCTAGTGCCCTGCATGTAGATTAGAGGGGGCGGTTGCATGGATAGCGTTGGCCGCGCCTGTGTGCCCCTAATGGATGGGCTGCCACTCCTGCTACACTTTTTTCATAGACAGCAAACACATTAAAAAAACTACCATGCTAGGCATGCTAGGATATACAGTAGATTGCACAGGGTGCCTGTACAAAAATTTAAGATTTGGAACCTCAAATGTACAGCTCTGCTGGCCCGTTCACCAGGTTTCTGCTTGTCAATATCCGTCTGTACCAGGTGAGAAAATCACAATGTGATTGTATTCCCTGCCTAGGTGCAGCAGCCTACTACTTTGCTTCTAATCCCCACTATTTCAGTACAAAACAAACCTAACATGCAATAGGCATTTGTTCATTGCTCTTACTGGTTTCAGAAATGTTACTTATTTTATCCTGCCAGCATAAAAAGGACTTGCTTCCTAAAGAGGCTTATGAGTGGGGTCTGTTTAGACGAGCCTTGTGAACCAGTAGCAAAAGGGCGCAGCACCCAATTGTACATCCATGGAAAGAGTGCTATGCTGTATTGACACTTGAGTCGAGCACCTTTGGTCATTTTGCAGGCTTTTTTTTGAGCATTTGTACAAGCATTTTTGTACATTTTATAGGCATCATTATTTTTGGCCAATGAAAAGCAAGCAGGTTTTTAGGTAAAAAAAAGTGCAATATGTGTGTTTTCTCACATATATACACAATTTTGAGATATTTCCATTAAAGTCTATTGCAAGCAAAAAACTTGAAGTTTGCAGCTCAAAAGAGAAAAGAAACTTGTGTACTTTTTCGAGCTACAAGCTTCAAGCAACACTATGCTTAGTTGTGAATTGGCACAGTTGAAAACAATGGAATTTTGGATGTTGAGTGTTTTGTAGCTTCAAGCTACAAAATGCTCAATTCTGAATGGAGTCTCAAGGTATAATTTCTTTGTGCTCATAGCAACCTATCTACTTTTGATTGTTTTTTTTTTTTTTTTTGGACCTGTTTAAAACTGTACGAAGTATCAAACAAGCTGGTTTTTGAGGATAATACTATAGATTAGACGCCCCTAGTTTCAGCAGAAAGTACCCAATTTTAGGTAGTTATCCCTTTTAAAAAAAATGTCTCAGATGTCATCCCTGGTTAAAAGAATGAGTCCTAAAATTATTTCTAGCTTTAAAAATTACATCCCTGGCCCTGATGGTTGCAGTGTAATCCATTTTAGCAAAATTTCATTGACTGGCCTGGAGCACAGTGGCGGCTGGTGAAATTCAGCGCACACACATAGACTTTAATGACTGGCCAATCGGCTCACTACTTGCTGTCAGCTGACAGCAAGGAGCCGAGGAAAAAAAAAGAAAAGTCAATATACCAGCACCTTCTGCAGGGGGGCCGGGCTGACTTTTTTTTTCCTTCTCAGCGGCGGGGAGGCGGCTCCCAAGCACCCCTTATACACCAGCCGCCACTGCTGGGGCAGGAGGGGTGGGGTGAGTCTGTTCCCGATTGGGTCTGGGGACATTAATGATTTCACATGCCGATATTATGTGGTCCTCCCCTCTCAGTTTAAGCAACAAAATATGGTTGATAGTACCCTGCAAGGTGCCTCCATCCCCATTGTACATACGAATGCAGAGCTTTGCCCATTGGGACTTTAGATGAAGTGCTACACAGCCAGTAATAAAAACATAGTACAGGTTTATTGAGTATATGCCAGCAATAACGATGGAAAAATGTGTCATAATGCCAAACACTTGGCTCAAATATACATCTATTACATGGTTACATACAGTAAACAAATAATCCATGGTAAATGTGTCATAGCATCTATGGTGACCCAACACGTTTCGTGAGTTCAGTCTCACTCTTCAGAAGTTGGTGCATAGACATAATCTATAAAGTAGAAATGGTTAAAAAATATGCGCAAATGGGGGTTTAGAGGGTGTGAACACCTTTTTCTCCCGCTTCTTCTCATTCGGGTTTAAGTCATTACAGCCAATTGTTTTCCAAGCTGTGGAGAAGCCTAGAATTTTACAGTGTTGGCATCAGAACTGCATTTTACTCCTTTGCTGCTGATGGAAGACATGCCATGAGCGAACTTGGTTAGAGAGCCCACCGCATCTCAAAAGTCCTGTCACAGCCCTTCCTCTTGTCCCCTTACCTCTGATGCCGGGGGAAGGGATCATGTTTTGTCCTGTTTGGGTGGGGGATAACATTAGCTCCAGGTTTTTCCAGACCTCTCCTCAGCCCCCTTAACCCTTGGACATTTCTTGTTACTGTGCCTCAGTATCAACTTCCTGTACACAAACTTCAGGAAATAAACATCCTATAAAAGCCAAAAAAAAAAAAAATATATATATATAACCTAGTACTGAACATGGAAATGTATCAGGTAGATTGAAATGTGGGAATCCAACTAAGGGATCCATACCCACAAAGATGCAGGATGCTGCATGCCCACCGGCAACCACCAGCTTGTGCACACTTCTGAGGTAAGGGGGTAAATTATTTTTCTCCTTGTTCTTGCTTGTGATGGTGACCTGCAGTGCACACCTGGGCCTGAACTCTTAACCAAGAACAATGTAGGCTCAGGTGCTATTAAACCATACCCGATAATCCCCTTCCACTGTTAGCACACTTTGGCCCCACCCAGTATTTGGTATGGCGCGCTTCACATGCCGCTATTATCCATAAAGAAAAGGAAGGCACCAGACACGTTTCACACACCTGTGCTTAGTCTTGCTTTTGAGCAAGGACTAAGCACAGGTGTGAGAAATGCGTCTTCTATAGCCACTAAGAACTTGTGTGCTGGCTGTATTTTTTGTACTTTTGCTTTTAATGCTTTAATAAATGGAATTTTAGTCGGTAGTGCCACTGCCTTCCTTTTCTTCGTGAGTTCGAAGTATTGTCTGCGGACTTAGGCTGGCATCCGGCATTTACAACAGCAGAGGATAACCCAGTTCACCTGGAGCGGTGCAATCTGTGCTCTGTTTTCGCGCTATTATCCATAACCCCTGCTCTGCCTCTGTCTCACCCCCAATAAAGTTAGATGTACGCTATCCCCAGATTTCATTTTGAAAATCTGGTCACCTTAAGCTTAGTACACACCACCAGTTTTTTTTTTCATTAAACACAGGTTGAATAATAAAAAAAAAAATCACAGCTCAGATCGGAGCTGCTCTACTAACAATCCAATGTTAGTACAGCACTCTCCCCTGCTTTGCTGTTGTGTTCTGACAGGGGGACGCTCCCCCCCTCCACCAGAGCACTCCAGTCAGCGCTCTCAGCCATTGGCTGAAAGTGCTGTTTGGGAGCCGGTCGCCTGCTGGTTCTCCAGTTTGCCTGGCTGCTATACACACAGGCCAAATGTCAGACGGTTTTTATTAAACTGACATTCGGCCCATGTGTGCTAGGCTTTACGATACAAATGTTTACCTTTATCATATTTTTATTATTTCAGGCCCATAATTATGTAATGTGCTGTTGTTTGTAAGTGCATATGCATCGTAAATCCTGTGCTATACACACAGGGGGCTATTAATAAGACAAAAACGAATGTAATAAAGTGTATAATTAAATAGGAACTTGTCACCTTTCACTTGTCTGGCTATAGAAAACTGAAACACAAATGGCTGCTACATATCATTGTTGCACTTCTCTGTTTCTTCCGTAACTTACATTTTAGTTTTAGAAACTTCTTGCTTTGATTGTAACGTAAAACATTTTACAAGAAAATTCAGCAGTGCAACTTTGCATATTGATATACGCAGCACTATTAAACTGTGCCGTTATAGCTTTTTTTAAGCAGAAAAAAAATATTTGCTTGGGAAGTATATTTACATTTATTGTAGATATTACAGTTACAAATGAGGCTATTAGTCTAGTAGCAAGTTCTTCAAAGTGTTTCATACTATTATATTGGGTAGCAAATTTATTTTAACAATTACAAGCTTGGTTGCATCTTGCTATTAAATCTGCGGATTCATTTGGATGCCTTCGTGCAGCTGTTTCAGCTGGTGTGTGGCGTAATGTTATTCCTGGGTATCTTTTTGTAGGAAAAGGTGAAAGGAGGACAGACTGTTCAGAACAAAGAGAAGCGTTTTCGAGAGACTACATTCTCTTCACCTGGACCTGGCGCTTATGACCTGCAGGTTGGGCTGGATATGGATGAAAGAAAGAAGACATCTTCAAAATCTGGAAAAGTAAATACGGCTCTATTGTATAAGTTGGATGAGGTTGACCTCTATAATGGATTGTGCAAGAAAGACCATTATCTGAACCCTGTTATACTTGCATTGAACATTGTTCACCTTACTTACAGTGTCAAAGGGTCAGTTCATCCAAAACCGATAGTTTCATGTCTAACAAGGCTGAAAATAGACTGATATGAAGTTCAGCATTTCACAGCTCCTGCAATTTTGGTTCAGAAGAAGATAAAATAAAACCCCTTGGGTAACTGTTGCTAGTTTTGCTAAGCTTGTGAAATTAAATTGTTGGATTAAAACTGGAATCCAGACAAACAGTTTAAAGCTGAACTTCAGGAAAAATAGAATTTTACAAAATTGACAGGGCCAACATTACCTCTAATGCAGAGGTGCTCAGCCTTTTAAAGAGCGCAGGCCATTTGAAAGATTTGGCCCACAATGAAATGAAATGGCTCAGAATGTTTTTTTTTTTAAATTTTAAATAGCATAATGACAAAACAAAATTCAGGAACATCATTTTCCATGGGACCAATCCCCATTGGATGTTTACCCACTGTTTAATCATAATCACAAAAATCACATTTTTATCAACCAGATTACCTTTAAAGTGTTACTAAACCCAGGACCCTGATATTCATTATATTTGGCCTCCCACAGTACACAGAACATGGAAATTTAATAGTTTTAGTAAATACAAACTGCTAAATGTCTTTTCTCATCAGCAGTATATAGTAGTCTTGTGACTTCTATCAGTATCTGGTTAAAGCTTGTAGATTGAGTTCTCATTCTCCCATGATTGTCCTATGAGGATGCAGGACCCCTAACCCTCTGCCTGGGCAGTCCTGCAAGGGGAGAGTCCCTGTATGGATACCACTAGATGTAATCCACTCAGCTAAATGCTTCTCTTCCCATGTTTGTGTGTTAGGAAAGAAAGAGAAGAGCGGGGCGCTGGCTGCAGTAGCGGCTTTTGTATGGCAGTCGCCAATATTACGGAGTACCGGCAGTCATTCAGTAGAGCGGCGTGAAACCGAATGAGGCTGTGCGGGCTGCCATAGGTTTAAGGTCGTGGGCCACATCAGATGGCCACGGGTGGAGCATTCCTAATGCTCTAATGATTGCTATGTAACAACTGGAGGGTTGCAGGGGATGCTCACATTGTCCATGTTAGTCTTTTCCACATTCCACATGCAGACTGAGCTGTGATCTGTAATTTGTTACATCCCCACTGCTTGTTTTAACCCCTAAAAGCCCACACCATCCCCTTGCAACCATGTACTGCCCACCAAAGGTGACAGGGGGGATAATTTGTATGTTTGCATGTCTATACCCCTGTATGGCTACCTTTCCAGCTTAAAGATGCAACTCAACTGCCACCGATCAGGCTCAGGAACATGGCACAGGGTTACAATTAACATACCAGTCTGGCTCATGCGTGCTCCCACCATGCTATCACTGTCCAGGGGGACACAAGGCTGCTGTCTGCTCCTTTTCCCGCACTACCACACCGTCATATCTCACTGTCCACCTCCCACACCACCTTCTCCGATGCTCCTTCGCACCGTGCTGGGTACCATGTATTTCGGCACAGGGGGAGTTGCATGGGCCCGGTCACATTTGAGAGCCCTATCGGGTACGCCCCTGCCTGTAAACCAGCTCTTACAGGGAGTATAGCAGGTTGCTTTGTCAGCACCTCCTGCGTTTAAATAATATCTTGTATTCTTTCGATTGAATACATTCTGTGATTGGGCAAGGGTAGAGCATGACATTTATCTGCCCCTCCTCTACACTTTGTCCAATCACAGAACCTCTTGTAGTCAATGAAAACAATACAAGACATTTTAATGTAGGAGGTGTTGAGTGAGTGAGCCGCTGTACTCACTGTAAAAGATGGGAAGTCGCTGCATTGTCACCTGGAGGATTACAGCTCAGACGGTATGTGGAACTGACTACCAATGACAATTTGAGCAACCCCAAAAACCTTAAATGTTGCATAGCAATCATTAGCGGTAATCACATTGGCCAAATTTAACTTCTAAAAATCAAATGTACCTGGAGTTTAGCTTTAAATACACAGATGAAACACATACACTTTATTACCAAAAGTATCGGGATGCCTGTTACACACATGTTCCCTTCAATGGAACTAAGGGACCAAGCCCAACCCCTGAAAAAAAAAAACCCACACCATAATCCCCCCTACACCAAATGATTTGGACCAGTGAACAAAGAAAGGTCCATAAAGACATGGATGAGGGAGTTTGGGGTGGGGGAATAGCATAGACAAGGACTCACCCAAGCTCTACCGCATGCTTACAGGATAATGGGCTGAGTATCGGTGCTCAGGCTTGTTGTGTCCCACATACAGCAACTTGAAAGGAAAAATGCCAGCAACTCAAATGCTTCTTCTGTTGAATCTTTAATTGGCACGTACAGCAGTGTCACATCTGAAATGCTAACATGTTTCGACCAAAGCCTTCCTCATAGCTTGAGGGAGTTTGGGGTGGAGGAACTTGACTGGCCTGACCTCAACCCGATAGAACACATTTGGGATGAATTAGAGCGGAGACTGCAAGCTAGGCCTTCTCGTCCACATCAGTGCCTGACCTCACAAATGCGCTTCTGGAAGAATGGTCAAACATTCCCATAGACACACTACTAAACCTTGTGGGCAGCCTTCCCAGAAGAGTTGAAGCTGTTATAGATGCAGAGGGTGGGCCAACTTAATATTGAACCTTACAGACTAAGACCGGGATGCCATTAAAGGTTATGTGCGTGTAAAGGCAGGCGTCCCAATACTTTTAGTAATATAGTGTATGTGAAAGCTTTTATATCTGTCAAATAATTAGTCCTACCACACAGCCAGCTTGGTTGTTATTGCACAACTACTTCTGGTCCCTGCTCCCAGCCTGTGAATGGACAGTAAAGGAGCAGCAGTAAGAGCAAAACGAGGCCATATTAGGGCCCACATCTGTGCGTTTTTGGTGCATTACGTTTTAGGTGCCTTTTACTTGTGTTTAAGGCACGTTACCATTGGATTCTATAGAATGTAGGTTTTGATGAAGGCGCATCAAAGACTTTTTTTTTAATGAACTGCGCCTAAAACGAATATAAAACACACAGGTGTAAATGACAACTTTAATATTGGGTACAAGATAATCACCTCGTCCTTTTATTTTCCCCAATTGTTTTTATTATTATTTCCTAATGTGGTAAAGCATTTCACAGCTTAACTGGTAAAAAAAGTTAGCAATTTAACAAGCATCTGTGTTACTGCCAAGTAACAAAAATACAAGGTGACAGTATCCTCTGTTGGCGTATTGGCAAATGTACTTCCCGTGTTGTGATTCATATGAGTCTCGTATGCAGAATTCCACTGGCATTTTTGCCTGGACCTGTACAGTATTTAAGATATAAGTGAAGGCACAGCAATGCAGCAGCATTGTGTCATTCCTCTAACTATAACTGATGCTGAATTGCAGAAAGTCCCTACCACAGCCCATTCCTGCTATCTGTCACTTTACTTGGGGGAGTGCCAGTTCCCTTGCTGCAGATGGTAAGAAAGCTGTGACCTGGGTCAAAGTAAATGTTATGGATGATGGAAAGGCCTGCCAGTATCACAACCTCACATGTGGCAGCAAAATATGTTGCAGTGGATTGCCAAAAACTAGTGAGCATCTACCATATAAAAAAAATGATTCTTCTACCAAATTAGGTCATTTATCTAAGGGAGGATTTTATTTTTATTGTTTTTTTTTTATTTGTTTAAAAAAAATTAAAAATTATAATACACATTGAAGAAAACCTTCACCTGATATTTTATGCTAACATAAGGTGACCAGATTTTTGAAATGAAATCCGAGGACATATTTTTTTTTTTACTAGTAATGGCGGCAATCAGCACCTTGCGGGAACCAGTGACACTAATACAGTGATCAGTGCTAAAAATATGCACTGTTACTGTACTGATGACACTGACTGGGAAGGGGTTAACATCTAATGCAATCAAAGAGTTAAATGTGTGCCTAACCAGTGTTTTCTCACTGTGGAGGAGGTGCTTTTATTAAGGGACAGCATAGATCCCTGTCCCTGATTTGCAGGAACGCAGGATCAATGTCTTCCATACTGACAAAACGGCGATCTGCCTTGTTTACATAGGCAGACCTCCGTTCTGCCTGTGTACAGAACAATCGGCCGGTACGGACCCACTGATGGACTCCAATATCCAGAAATGCAGGATCACATATATATATATATATATATATATATATATATATATGCATGATCCTGTGCAGCACGACCTCCCTGTAGCAGTAAATTTACTATGGGGCGGTCGACAACTGGTTAAGATCATCAGCATTATGATAACACACAGGCAGCAGGCACCCTATCATGGCTCAGTGTACTGTCACAGTGTGTAACATAACATGGCTGCTGGGTTCTGATACTTATGAACAATAGGTTAACAGAATCAGCACCCAGCAGCCATGTTACGTGACACTGTGCCAGTGCACTGCTAGCCAGAGCTATGATAGAGTGCCTGTTGCCTGTGAGTTATGATACCATCCATGATGCCAGAGAGACAGACACAGTGCAATGTAGTCTATTCACAGACACCTCCAAAGCACATCGGTGTTGAAGCCTTGAAGGTACTGGCAGCCCGTGGACTGTTCCCTGAAACCGGGGATGTCTGGTCACCCTATGTTAACAGTCCTCCCTAAATCCTTCAAACTTTGCACACTAATGGTTGCTCATGTAATAAAACCATAATAAAATAAAACGCTGAAATACAATAGATAAGGGTTAAACTAGATAGGATCTTCAGTGGTTCCCCTCAAGGGTATGATACCATACAAAGACTGCGTGACAGTTATATACGTAATATCCACATGAATATTCCTCTTAAATCTGGGGCTCCACTTGGTCCTTCTTAGTGTAGCGCCCTCTACTTAGGTAGGTGTATAGTGGTAAGGTTTTTTGTACAGGTGAGGTAAATTTAGTCAGGCATGACTTGTGTGCAGGCCTGATTGTTTTGATCCTGTGTCGGGGAGTGGCCTAGGGAGTGGCTGGTGACTGCAGGTAGTGACACCCCTAGGTAATCCTCCTTTCTGGATCAGAAAGTTCTCGAGGAAAGGGTGGAGAAAAGGGAGTGGAGCTGCTTGAGGTATGTTAAGGAGCCCTGACCAATCCCCAAACTGGATTGGCAGGGGGCAGGCCTCCTTAAATACCTGGGGTCAGTCCAGTTGGGGAGGAGAGTTTGAGTGGAAGATCTGGAGAGGAGATAGTGTGGAGGCTGTCACGGCCTAGGGGGGGCCCTAGTCTGATAGTCTGGGGGGGGGGATGACCTCGGGTTTAGAGTGCTCGGGTGCAGCCAGGAGGAGTGAGATTTTGAAAGAGACGCAGAGTGAAAAGGACAGTGGGAGAGAGCGCTATGGGAGAAACCTTCAGGAGAGAAACCATAAGTGTCAGGAATCGGTGAGTGACACACGCCCTAGGAAGCTGGAGGAGGCATGCTGGAGCAGATTGGGGTAAGAGACAGTCTGGGAAGAATGCAAGAGCCAGTTTGGCACTTTGGCAGGGCATGGAGGAGGATGGCCCGGGAGTGTTAGTCCATCACACTAGCTAGCACATATGTACTTTGCTACATATTGGGGGCCAGCGGTCCCTGCCTGTTATGGACAATCCAGAGGTGATGCTAAAATTACAGCAGTGATGTGCTGAGGAAGAAGGATAAGTCACTCTTATATCCGCACTTAACATAGATGTATGAGATAAGTTGCACTGGAGAGGAACATACAATGGCCATGTAGTTGAAACATAGTCCAATTTGGATAGCCTGCTGGGGAGTGTGTCCATGTGTATCCTGGGTGCTATGACCCACTGGTAATAGAGGGAGGTGTGTAAGGAGACATCTCCTCACACACCTCCCTCTATTACCAGCAGAAGACAGAAGAGAAGGCGAAGCTAGGGGGTCTTAAAGCATCACTGACCACTAATCAATGTGGCATTGTTTTTATTAAGATGTGGGTTTAAAATGCCACTGACCACCAATAATTGTGGAATATTTTTTTTAAATTACAGAAATGTAAGAAATCCCAAATTGGTCTTTTTTATTCTTTTATATAGTAAAACATAAAAAAACAATGGTTAGTAAGTGCCATCAAAAGAACGCTCTGTCTCAAAAAAATTATATAAAATTATTTTGGATACAGTGTTGCATGCCAGAATCATTGCCAATCAAATTATCACAGCATTGAGAATTTAAAGATGGCCTGGTAAATGAAGGAGTATATGCAGGCTAGTACTCAAAGAGGTTAAAGAGAAAAAAAAATGGCAGAGGTTCTTACACCCCAAGGGAGGGTAATGTACGTGGTTGCTGTGCATTTGTTGGCAAAAATGGGCTTAAAACAGGCGGTGGAGAGGCATTATATTGCTTCCTCTCCGCCTGCCTGTAGCCTCCTAAACCCTTAAGATTTCAAGCAACATAATTGTCACCAACACACGGTACATTCATCATTTAAGTACTGTCCTTGATGAAAAAAATGAAATCAGTAAAGTTCAGCTTTAATTGAATTCTAGGTAGGATAGGGCACATGATTGCAAAGTTTAAGTATGTATTAAGTTTAAGTATGTATTAAATATATATATATATATATTAAATATGTATATATATATATATATATATATATATATTTTTTTTCATACAGAAAATTCACAGCCATTCTAAAAAGCCTCTGAACACCGGTGCCCCATCCATCCCAACACCAGGGCAAGCCTTTGGTTTTGAAGAGACTGCAAGTGGCACACTTGTCAGACAAAGCCCACCTGCCGCGGACAATACTCTGGGCCCTGCCTACTATGATCTCTCAAATGTAAGTAGAAACTTATTGAAATATCTGAATGGAAAGAAGTATAATATCATCAGGGCTTGTTTAATAAGGTGTACAACTTAGTACATCAGCACCATCCCCATCCTCATTCTCTGCGCTCATTTATCTAATTGGAACAAATGTTTTTTAAGTCTTTCAACCTGACTATGTAACTATGTAACTGTGTAATCCAGGTCTGTCTTAAATGTCCAGAGGCTGCCTGGCCCAGGTAGCAGTTCCAGAGCACACAGATAGGCTCAGTCTAGGGGATGTTTTTTTTGTAGATTTATTGGGGTAGTTGAAGCAGCAGCCTTAAATATTGCTGGAGGTAGAGCAGTAAAATTTTAGGATGGGGGGGCGCCAGACCCTGCCCTTCCTTTTAGATCGCTCCCACTTCTCATAAGCCCCACCCCTTATAGATTCCACCCATTGTGTCAGGAGTATACAGCCTAGCATCGCCAGATAGGATATACAGCATCGCCATCTAGATTATACAGCATCGCCAGATAGGGGTATATACAGCATCGCCAGATAGCGGTATATACAGCATCCAACAGATAGGGGTATATACAGCATCACCAGATAGGGGTATATACAAAATCGCCAGATATGGGTATATACAGCATCACCAGATAGGGGTATATGCAGCATCACCAGATAGGGGTATACAGCATCCACCAGATAGGGGTATATATAGCCAGAGGCGGCTCTCTAATTAGGCAAATTAGGCGGTCGCCTAAGGCCTCGCACTCACAGGGGCCTCGCAACCGCCTAATTTGACACTGACACCAGCACCGAGAGAGAGAGTACTGACACCAGCACTTTGAAGCTCTTAATATATGCAATTTATAAAGTTATTTTTTTTTTTTTTATCGCTTGAATTATTTTTCCCATTATGGGCGTGTGTAGGGCCTCATGTCTAGGTTTTGCCTAAGGCCTCACAAAGCCTTGAGCCGCCTCTGTATATAGCATCCACCAGATAGGGGTATACAGTATCCACCAGATAGGGGTATATACAGCATCCACCAGATAGAGGTATATACAGCATCTACCAGATAGGCATATACAGCATCCACCAGATAAGGGTATATACAGCATCCACCAGATAGGGGTATATACAGCATCCACCAGGTAGGGGTATACGGCAGCCACCAGATAGGGGTATATAAACATCCACCAGATAAGGGTAGTGGCGGCTGGTGAAATTTTAGGATGGGGAGGCGCCAGACCTTGCCCTTCCTTTTAGACCCCTCCCACTTCTCATAAACCCCACCCCTAATATATTCCACCCATTGTGTCAGAAGTATGCAGCCCACCATTGCTAGAGAGGGTATACAGCATCGTAAGATAGGGGTATATACAGCATTGCCAGATAGGGGTATATACAGGATCGCCAGATAGGGGTATATACAACATAACCAGCATAGGTGTGCGCAGCCTATTGCATTAGGGTGTGTACCCCAAAGCTTAAACACACATGCACAGTAGAACAGTGGACAGTGTCAGTAGAGCAGTGGACGGTGTCTGTAGGGATGAGATTGATGTCAGTAGTTTTTTGTTTTTATTATTTTATTTTGTTATTTTTTACAATTTTATTATTATTATTATTATTTTTTTTATAATATTATTTTTTTAAATATGTGTTATAAGTCCCATTGAGGGGCTTTGGTGAAATAGCAGAGAAAAGGACTGAGGACAGAGATTCCCCAGTCCCTTTCTCTGTAGCCTCAGCTGCCACAGGAGTAGGAGCATTCAGCAGGGGGAATCTGCGTTGCACAGGGTGATTTGGATGTGCCCAGGCACACCCAGCACACCCTATGCACTTGCCTATGATAACCAGATAGGGGTATATACAGCATCACCAGATAGGGGTATACAGCATCACCAGATAGGGGTATATACAGAATCCACCAGATAGGGGTATATACAGCATCCACCAGATAGGGGTATGCAGCATCACCAGATAGTGGTATATACAGCATTCACCGGATAGGAGTATATACACCATCCCCCAGATAGGGGTATACAGCATCCACCAGATAGGGGTATATACAGCATCCACCAGATAGGGGTATATACAGCATCCACAAGATAGGGGTATACCGCACCCACCAGATAGGGGTATATACAGCATCCACCAGATAGGGGTATATACAGCATCCATCAGATAAGGGTATATACAGCATCCTCCAGATGGGGTATATACAGCATCCTTCAGATGGGGTATATACAGCATCCACCAGATAAGAGTATATACAGCATCCACCAGATAGGGGTATACAGCATTACCAGATAGTGGTATATACAGCATCCACCAGATAGGGGTATATACACCATCCCCCTGATAGGGTTATACAGCATCCACCAGATAGGGGTATATACAGCACCCACCAGATGAGGGTATATACAGCATCACCAGATAGGGGTATATACAGCATCCACCAGATAGGGGTATCTGCAGCATCCACCAGGTAGGGATATATACAGCATCCACCAGATAGGGTACACAGCATCCACCAGATAGGGGTATATACAGCATCCACCAGACAGGGTATACAGCCCCCCCAGGGCAGCCGGGACATCAAAGTCCTGCACTTACCCCATCTAGGAAGTGGGTAGCGGTGTCCAGCGAGTGGGAGCGCGCTGTGCTTCGGCGGCTTCCTCCTCCTCCTCCGAGAAAGGCGTCCAATAGGATCACCTGTATTCTCAGCCAATCGAGAAACCGGTAACATACCCGCGCTTCCTGATTGGCGGAGAGGCCATTCAGTGTTAGAAAAGCAAATATTAATTTGCTTTTGTAATACACGTGAGTGGGCTTGCGAGCGCAATGCTCTGTGCTCCAAACCACTCTATTTTGAAGCCTATTAGAGCCTATGTCCCCCCGCCACTGTAATTCATGCGGCCGGCGTCCTGAAAGGGGCCAGACGCATGAATTAGGGGTTGGCCGTGGCGGCCATGGATTGATTCATGTTATGCATGAACCTATCCATTCAACATAGAGGGGTTGGCGGTGATAGAGGGGGCGGCGCCTGTGTGCCCTTAATGGATGGGCTGCACCTGAGGCAGAGGGATAGCTAATCCATCTGAGACTCTGTAAAAGCAGTCATAGTCTTTTTTTTTTGGTTGAACTGGATGGACTTGTGTCTTTTTTCAACCTGACTAACTATGTAACTATGTAACTATGTCTTGGTATCAACCTCTGACATTTAACCTCCAAAGCAAAGGCACACCTGGAGTCCTGGGCAAAAAGGTCCTACTCACAATGTCCAAGGACAGCTGTCGCCAACAAGCTTCCATGAGACACTCTTCGGTGAAAGAGGGTCCTTCTCCAGCCCATATCCCTAAGGCATAGATCCCAGCTGTCTCTTTTTATGAGGCACTGTCCCTGATTTGGAACAAAGTCCCTCTGTCCCTCTTTCCTCCTCATTTGTCCCTCATTTTGGTCTGAGCTATATAGTTGTATGTAAAATTCATTCATTATATATCAAAAAGTGTTTCCCAATGCTAAACCTTTCATCTAAATTCTAAATTAAATTCTGCATTTGTAAAGCCAGTATAAAGGAATAGTAGAGGTAAAAAAAAATCACTTGTGGGTTTAACTAATATTTTTTTTTGTATAATTCTCTTTTAAGAGGGCATGGCAGGGGTGTGTGTCCTATGCCTACATACTTTAGTTAATAGGTGTCCCTTGTTCCCATCTCAAAAAGTTGTGAGGTGAGCTAGGGTAGTGTCCTCCAGCAATTTTATTTAAAAATTGTGTTTGGGTACAGCGTCGCATGACCGTGCAATTGTCATTCAAAATGCGACAGCGCTGAAAGTTGAAAATTGGTCTGGGCGGGAAGGGGGGAAAGAGCCTGTTATTGAAATGGTTAAACAACAGTGTTCTAATAACATTATACAGTCGGTATAGAAAAGAATCATAATCAAAGTCCTGCATTTACCCCATCTAGGAAGTGGGTAGCGGTGTCCGGCGAGTGGAAGCCTGCTGTGCTTCGACAGCTTCCCCCGAGAAAGGCATCCAATAGAACCGGTAACATACCCGCGCTTCTTGATTGGCGGAGAGGCCATTCAGTGTTAGAAAAGCAAATATTCATTTGCTTGTGTAATACACGTGAATGGGCTTGCGAGCGCAATGCTCTGTGCTCCAAGCCACTATCAGTGCCCAATGCTAGACCTTTCATCCAAATTCTAAATTACTGCATTTGTAAAGCCAGTATAAAGGAATAGTAGTGGTAAAAAAAATCACTTGTGGGTCTAGCTAATATTTTTTTTTGTATAATTCTCTTTTAAGAGGGCATGGCAGGGGTGTCTGTCCTATGTCTACATACTTTAGTTAATAGGTGTCCCTCGTTCCCATCTCAAAAAGTTGTGAGGTGAGCTAGGGTAGTGTCCTCCAGCAAATTTATTTAAATCCAGGCTCCTCCAGGCTCTCAACCTAGTACATGCTGAGGCCTACCAGCAACAGCTCCTCTGTATCATAGCTGCCTCCCAGGCCAGAGGTCCAGCACGGAGAGTGCTCTAAACAAACCTTCCCAAGCATTTATCTTCCCTCCAGCCACCTTCTGGGCGCCCACACCCAGGGACTGACTGTGGTCATATAAATATTCATAACCCAGTGATTAATTAATACTCTATTTCTGGAAGCTTCTTCCAGAGGCAGGCAGGAGCAAGTAACCACCAAGCCTAGGGAGACCTGAGCAGACCAAAACAAATTGCTGCTCAGCTGCCAAGCTAAAAACTAAATTTACCCTGTCTGCAGCAGGGTGCTACACTTGAAACTGTGATCTGTTACTAAATTTTGAATGAACTATGCATATCTGCATGTAATTTCTTTTTGTTAACATATCACTGCTGTCAAAGAATGGCTTTTGTTTATAGGTCAGTATTGGGTTCCTCACCAACCAAATGGTCATAGTAAAACAAAAGCATTTTATTTATTATGTCTATTGGTGGCCAACATCCCATTATGAGATGTGGTCACATCCCTGCCTGTTCCCCTAGTGATCTTCTATGGAATAATGCTTGAAGGAAAGGGCAGGTGAAAACCTATGTTGATAAGATGCCCTGGACCTGGATCAATGCACTTTTGGAAAAATGTTTTCCTTCTTGGACCCTTAGGGCAGAATTGGGCATGCGTCTAAATCTCCCGTATCTCTGAAGCCTGTTCCGCTTTCAGAACACGATTCAGAGGCTACTAAAAGGCGATGAGGAAGCAATGCATCTGTTTTAACCTAATTTAAAGCCAACAAACATGACACAGCTGCGTGTATTGCACACGGTTGCGGGGCATTTGTGTAGTTTCCCCATTTACATAAATGTGTGGCGTTCAGCAGGTCTGCTGCCCACCGATTGCTACATGTCAGGTGAACTTTGTTGCGGGAGTAAAGCAAAGTATCGTCGCCACAGCATGTAAAGATTCCCATCCGCTGCCTATTGCAGCTTGAGGAGCGGTTGGCAAACCATGCATTTTTGCCGCCCCCACTCACAAGTCTAAACAAAGCTTAAACATTTCAAAGCAGTGTGCTTTATAGAGATTTTTCACCAGACCATTCATCCATTCCATTTAACCACTTCCTGCCCGCCGTAATGCAGAATGATGGCAGGGAAGTGGTTCAGTAATCCTGACTGGGCATCATATGACATCCAGCAGGATAACAAGCTGGCACGCTCCTGTGGTGCCGCGCAGCGCGGCAATTGATGGTGGGGTGTATCAGTCTGACACACTGCATCTCCAATCGTGGTAAAGTGCTTCTGTCAGAAGCAACACAAATACAAAGTACCTGCCTGTTCTGTGACTCCAGATGTGAGGAAGACGTGCTACTGAGGGCAGTGTGATCAGGTGAACCACAACATTCAGCAACCATCAAGGGGGCAATGGCTACAAAAGTTTCACTGCTCAGCCATCACCCGGCGCCACCCAGTGGCTAGAGGGGGCGATTGCCCCACCTAGATTAAGCCTTGCTCCCCCACCCCATTAAATTACTGAGCCAGGTTGGCTGGGTTATGGCCGCGCTCCTGCCCCATCCTTGGACTACATCTGCCCCCCTCAACTAAATTACTGAGTCAGTTTGGCTGGGCTATGGTTGCGCCCCTGCCCCATCCTTGGACTACACTTCCCGGCATATCTCGGGGAGGGGTCCTGACTCCTGAGGACTGGCGTATGCAGGCTACGTTCCCGATTCCAAGTTTGGCAACCCTGGCCCATTATGTAGGAGCAAAGCCCTGGGAGAGAGTTCAGAGCGGACACAGCAGAGGGATCAGCTGGGCCATCTGCACCGTACCGGCTAGTCGCAGCAGAGGAGTCCTGGTGGCGGATGGAGGAGGAGGGGAGGTGACACTTCACATATTTGTTGTAGATTTTGCCCCAGGAAGAGTGACCCCTCCCCCACCGAGAAGGCGTGGAGAATGAATCAGCCTAGAAAAGGAGGTGAGGTGGGGGGAGGGTTGCATGTTGTATGGCAAATGCAAAAGACATTGCATGCCTCAGGGGGGCTGGGGTCACCTTCTCATTACAGCTGAAAGCTGGTCCATGCATTTCCTGTATGGTGGCTGCACAGTTCCTGCAACCTGAGCCTGGGGGGGAGCTGCATCACCATTACAGCCTCATTCTGGGGGGGAGCTGCACCCATAGTTGCCAACTGTCCCCCGATGCTAAACTGCATTCAAGCAGCTGCTCCCTGTGCTGCTGGGTGAGTTTACAATCACAGGTCCCTAGATGAGCAGTGTAGCAACCAATAGTACTGCTCATCTAGGTAGGAGGGCGGAGCTGCTGATGAGTTACTCCATCTCCCGCTGCCTCTTGAGGCAATCAGCACACCTCTGTAACCCGCCCCTTACACTGCCTGCTACTTTTGACTGAAGAGAAGATGCCAGTGGCTGGAGCCAAGCGGACGGGGGGAGGAAGGGGCACTTGGACCTGCTTCTATTAGAAGGTATGGTACCATTCTCATCATGCAGTGCACACATCTCCTGTATCATGCCTGCAGTCTCTGACCATCTCTTGTACCATTTCTGCAGTCTCTGACCGTCTCCTGTATCATGTCTGCAGTCTCTGACCATCTCCTGTATCATGTCTGCAGTCTCTGACCATCTCCTGTATCATGTCTGCAGGCTCTGACCATCTCTTGTACCATGTCTGCATTCTCTGACCGTCTCTTGTATCATGTCTGCAGGCTCTGGCCATCTCTTGTATCGTGTCTGCAGTTTCTGACCATCTCTTGTATCATGTCTGCAGTCTCTCACCGTCTCCTGTATCATGTCTTAACAGAGGCGGCTCTAGGCTTTGTGAGGCCTTAGGCAAAACCTAGACATGAGGCCCTACTCATGCCCATAATGGGAAAAATAATTCAAGCGATAAAAAAATGAACTTCAAATTAGGCGGTTGCGAGGCCCCTGTGAGTGCGAGGCCTTAGGTGACTGACTAATTTGCCTAATTAGAGAGCCGCCTCTGCATGTCTACAGTCTCTGACCCTCTCTTGTATCATGTCTGCAGTCTCTGACCATCTCTTGCAGGGCCGGTGCAAGGATTTTTGTCCACACAGGTGAAGGTGCATTTTGGTGGGGGGGGGGGGGGGGGGGGGGGGGGGGGGGGGGGGGGGGGGGGGGGGGGGGGGGGGGGGGGGGGGGGGGGG
>BLSH010123622.1:975630-986996 GCA_018402905.1 Glandirana rugosa | reverse complement strand
TGTGTATAAGAGACAGCTGTCTGGCTTGCTTGTATTGTGCCTACCTATGTAGGCACCGAAGCTCATTTAAGTGAGGAATTATGTTGATGGGCAAATGCAGCTTGCTTTCAGGTGCATTTAGCCTGCATTTGAAATCAGACGCATTTGAAATTTAGAAGCTTCTGAGATCATTCACAGATGTATTAGATCTGCAGTTGACCTACTTATGATCTGGAAACCTGCTGTAAGCAGCCTTTGAAGTTCCCATTGACCTGCTTCAAAAAGCCTTGGCATTCCCATTGACTTATATATATGAGAATCAAAACCTAGTCAACAGTGGCGGATAGCTTGTCTGTAAGGAAGCTGCCAGACACAAAAAAGCTAGTGTGTATATGCGCCGCACATTGGAGTCAAGCACGGCTGCCTAACTAGTTGTCTGAGGTCCCTGATGCTAGTCTAGTAAAACAGGTGTGTCATGTACCTTTCAGTGGAGTTTGAGATGACAAGGGTGACCTCTTGTACAATTCCTGTCCAAGCACTCCTGATGATGGAGACAGCGACTGCTAGAGCAGTGGAAGTGCACAGGTACCAGGGTGTTGGTTCAGCAAACTTTAACTTGGAGATGCTGAGGTTGGATGAGTAGAAGCGAGGAGTCAGGTCACAAGCTGAGTTAAGTAACAGCCAGGCAGATAGGTACAGAATCATGATCAGGATCCAGGTTAGAAACTGGCAGGGGTTGGCAAAGTGCTTGCAGTGAGGTACAGAATCAGTAGGCAGAATCATAGTCAAAACTCCAGGGTCAGTAACATGAATCAGTAGAAGATATAAGCAGGCAAGGGGAATCCAAAGAATAGTCAGATGCACCCAGTTCAGTAACTGGATAAAGAAGGTTATCAGGAACACAAGTCACAAGGGTTAAACTGAAGACCATCTAGCATTAACACTAGGCAGGTCTCAGGGCAGGAACACAAGTCACAAGGGTTAAACTGAAGACCATCTAGGAATAACACTAGGCAGGTCTCAGGTGTAACTAGGGCGCCAGGTGTGCCCCATGATGTGCATGTTCTCATTCTTGCATGTCTATCTACACATCTGTGCTCACAGGTATGAGTAGTACAGCCCGGCCTGAGCTTCCTGCCTTTTCTGGCTTTAAGATCCAGCATTTATATGAGTATTTAATTCTTCCCAAGTGCATGAGCCCTTAACAGATTATAAAGCTGTGCAAACTATACTCCCTTAAAGCAATCTCTCTGGGGCTCGTTCAGGGCACTAGGTGCCAGCACAGAACAGTCTCTATAAGGCTATAGTAACAGAGACTAAATAAAAATGATTACTTCAATTTCCAGTACAGTATATAAACAGCTACAGTATCTCACAAAAGTGAGTACACCCCTAACATCTTTGTAAATATTTTATTATATCTTTTCATGTAACAACACTGAAGAAATGACACTTTGCTACAATGTAGTGAGTGTACAGCTGGTATAATGGTGTAGATTTGCTGTCCCTCAAAATAACTCAACACACAGCCATTAATGTCTAAACCGCTGGCAAAAAAAGTGAATACACCTCTAAGTGAAAATGTCGAAATTGGGTCCAATTAGCTATTTTCCCTCCCTGGTGTCATGTGACTTGTTAGTGTTACAAGGTCTCAGGTGTGAATGGGGAGCAGGTGTGTTAAATCTGGTGTTATCGCTCTCACTCTCTTATACTGGTCACTGGAAGTTTAATATGACACCTCATGGCAAATAACTCTCTGAGGATCTGAAAAAAAGAATTGTTGCTCTACATGAAGATGACCTAGGCTATAAGAAGATTGCCAAGACCCTGAAACTAAGCTACAATACCGTGGCCAGGACCATACAGCAGTTTAACAGGGCAGGTTCCATTCAGAACAGGCCTCGCCATGGTCAACCAAAGGAGTTGAGTACAGGTGCTCAGTGTCATATCCAGAGGCTGTCTTTGGAAAATAGACATATGAGTGCTGCCAGCATTGCTGCAGAGGTTGAAGGGGTGGGGGGTCAGCCTGTCAGTGCTCAGACCATACGTCGCACGCTGCATCAAATTGGTCTGCATGGTTGTCATCCCAGAAGAAAGTCTCTTCTAAAGATGATGTACAAGAAAGCCCACAAACAGTTTGCTGAAGACAAGCAGACTAAGGACATGGATTCCTGGAACCATAAACTGGAAGATAAACTTATTTGGTTCAGATGGTGTCAAGCGTGTGTGGCGGCAACAAGGTAAGGAGTACAAAGACAAGTGTGCCTACAGTCAAGCATGGTGGTGGGAGTGTCATGGTCTAGGGCTGCATGAGTGCTGCCAGCACTAGGGAGCTACAGTTCATCGATGCCAACATGTACTGTGATATACTGAAGCAGAGCATGATCCCCTCCCTTCGGAGACTGGGCCTCAGGGCAGTATTCCACCATGATAAAGACCCCAAACATACCTCCAAGACGACCACTGCCTTGCTAAAAAAACTGAGGGTAATGGTGATAGACTGGCCAAGCATGTCTCCAGACCTAAACCCTATTGAGCATCTGTGGGGCATCCTCAAATGGAAGGTGGAGGAGCGCAAGGTCTCTAACATCCACCAGCTCCGTGATTTCACCCATCATCACCATGCCCAAAAGGGTTAAGGCAGTGCTGGAAAATAATGGTGGCCACACAAAATATTGACACTTTGGGCCCAATGTGTACATTTTCACTTAGGGGTGTACTCACTTTTGTAGACATTAATGGCTGTGTGTTGAGTCATTTTGAGGGGACAGCAAATTGACACTGTTATACAAGTTGTACACTCACTACTTTACATTGTAGCAAAGTTTTTGAAATGTTACCATTGATGAAGTGTGGAAGCATGAGTGAAGCCAAGCTGCCAACTCCCATGCTAAAAGTTGATGTCCGGCCAAAACGTTCTTTAGTTTTAGACAGTGTGGGGGATTATTAAAACCCTTTCTGGGGTTTCTAACTGCTATCCAAGGGCAGATAGATACATTTCTGATCACTTAGGGTTCATTCACATGGCAGGCTCTGCTGAAATTGACTTTTCAGAGGTGGTTTAGAATTAGTTTAAAGGCATTTAGGAGGGCACACTGCCACCACCAATGGGGATTTTACTTAAACTACCATATCGCAACTGGTATAGTTGCATTTGGCAGACAGTTGCAGCATGATCCCATTGACTTTATGGACATTCTGAGTTAAAATTTTCCATACTGGGAAGCAAAGCATCACAGCCGTGGTAATGTAAACTCACTTCTCCAGCTGTCATGTAAATTTGGAAGTGCATATGGAATTGGGAAAAAGGGACTTTTGAGGTGCCTAAAAAGTAAGGTAATCAACTAATACATTTGTATAAAATATACCAAATTTTATCACATTGCATTAAAAAAGATATTACAATCTTCTTATTTAAAATCAATAAATTCCGACCATAAAGTATATAGATATACTCAAAATCATTGTACAATAATGTTTTCTCTACATGTTTTGCCAAAATGCGTGGCTTCTTCAGGAGATTCTTGGTTGTTTGTGTACAACAAATTCACTGTAAATGTATAAAAATATATATAAGATATCAAAACAATATAAATCATGGGCCCAAATGGCCTCAATCTATCATTTACATAAAATACAACATTTTAATAGGATCTTCTGAACCACTCTTATCCTGAAACAATTTCCAGGTCAGTATGTGAACACCGCAAGGCCACAGAACCGCCAAATAATAGGGATATCAGTGTGTCACAGGAGAACCAAAGTGCCCAGTAGACAAATCTAAAGATATTCGTCCAGTGTATACATTTTATTATGTAAATGATTTACTAACACTATCATCCCAGAAATCCCCTAACTATGTCTGCCTTCACAAAAAACAAATAATGTTTACCAAGCTGAAAGATGCTCAGAAGATTTCAAGTCTCACAACTGCAAATCTTTAAGTTGACCACCAGAGGGAGCTGGAAGATTACAGCAACAGCAAAGCTAAAGGTCTGATGAAAACAAGATGAATCTTATATCTTAGCTCAGGGGTCTCTAAACATTCTAAACAAAGGGCCAGTTTATTGTCCTTCAGACTCTTGGAGGGCCGGACTCTGGCCAATGGGAGTGGAAATTTTCCTGGCACAAGTGGGAGTAAACATCTGGTATTAGGGGGAGGAATAGTGCTCCATCCTTGGTATCATAGGGAGGAATAGTTGCCCATCGTTGGTATCATAGGGAGGAATAGTGCCCCATTAGTGGTGTCAGTGGGAGAATAGCGTCTCATATCAGTGGAAGGGATAGTGCCCCAAGGGTCGGATAAAGGCAAGCAAAGGGCTGCATCTGGCGCTCAGGCCACAGTTTGGAGACCACTGTCCTAGCCTCACAAATTGTGACCTCAATGTAAAAGAAAAGACAAGATCTTACCTTTTTGGGTATAAGTGCAAAGGAGACAAAACAGTTCCAAGAGGACTATAGAGCAGAACCAGTCTCTACAGGTGTCAGGCTTCAAACCATCTACTTCCCTGAATCCGTAAGGCAAAACAGTATTTGCCATCACATTAAAACCAAACAGCAATACTTCAGCAAATAAGATGCAAGCTAGGGGAAGTTCCCCTATTTTACCTTTAACCGACAGATGCTCATGTGGGGCTCCTGGGTGAACGCATGGTGGATGACCTCAGTAATCTGACCACGACCATGCTGCGCTATTTATGGTCCTCCCACTTGATGACAGGTGCTTCTGCCAATCAAGTGCGGTTGCCTGTGATGTGCAAATCATGCATTTGCAGACGTGATGATGTCACATGCATGAAGAAAGTCCCATCGGCCATTTTGGACAATCCAAGGATAGCAGAAAAAGCAGGGAAATGCCCTATCTATGAAAAATCACAGCAAAAGAGTCTTAGCAATGATTTTAATGCGGCTGCATATTAAATAAAGCACCGGCCCCCTGCACAACACACAGGGCAACCACCCAATGGTAAACACCATCTTATTTTATAGCAAAGCGAAAAAATGCCAGAATTAAATGACCAGTGCCCTAAATCATTTGGAAGTATTAAGTGAAATCTAACAAAATGCCATAATGACGGACCAGTTACCAGCTTCCCCATGAATAAATCTACTGGATGTAACAAAAGGATGGATAATACAATGGGAGAGATCTGCACATAAATTGGCACCGGCTCATGGGGACACCGCTGGTGGACCCCAGCTGAATCCCCCCAGCACGACGCCCTGGGTGTCCGTAAGACCACCTATACCTAATGGACCTGAATGATAATAATCCTTGCAAAAGCAGCCAGATGATTCACATGTTGATGCTTCAAACTAAATTTAGTTTAAACAAACAGCAAATTTGCAAGCAGAAAAACATGCTAAATAATTTTAGGATGCATTTAAAGAAATAGAGAGCTATCTGCAGTGGTTTTAACCGCTACAGATGATGGACATTAAAACATAAGTCTAGAACATTAGGGCCTATTTTATATTTTATAGGGGAACAACTTATTTAAAGGAACGGTTTGAAGCAAATGGCTTAGTTTAACCCAGGATATCCGGTCGCTGATAAATTATATATCAATTTTGTTTTGCATTGGAGTAGTAATTTATCAATATCCCCACCCCTTTCATGTTGGGTGATGTGCTCAAACACAATTTTTTTTTATTTTGGATGCATTAAAGTTGTGATATTGACCTGAGTGGTAACTAATGGGAGTCTCCATTTTTTTCTTGTTTATCAATGAGACGTGATCATGGATGCGGTGGAAAAACCTACTGCAGTCACATCTCATTTAGTAAACAGTTCCTATGGATTGGTAATTGACAAGAAATTTTGGTCTATACAGTTGACCATTCAGTAAGGTAATCTGTTCTGCAGCCCATATATATTGACAGAAATTACATTTGCCACATTTAGTAGTGCCAAAAGTTTTTAGACCATACTTTTTCTTCCCAACAGAAGGATGACTGTGGACCAATTGGTCACGTAAAGACTGGGACCTTTTGAATTTTATTTCAGGATAATCCTTTACATATTTAGAGACCCCATCATCTGCCACCAAAAGGTGCTAGAATTTCTCCATGATGCCTCGAACCTGTTTGTGCTGCCCCGAATAATGGGTGATCAATCTCACAGTGGAAGAATCTGATTTGTCTCTCTTTTTATGTATTAGGATCTCCTTGTTTTGTGAGTTAGCTCTTTTATGAGCCTTTTTGAGACAGGAATTGCTGTAACCATGATCTTTCAGGTGGCACTTTCAGGTGGCACAGCTTCTTTTCCAAAATCCTCCTGTTTAGAACAATACATCCTAAGTCGGAGGTATTGAATATAGGGGGTACTGTATCAGTGAAGTTGGATGAGAGCTGGTAGCATGGAGAATTGTATTTCCTGAGGACGGCTTTCTATAAAGGGTGGAACCCAGACTTGCATCCTGATTGATGTGTATCAAAAAAGCTGATACTGCTCTGGTCACATGTCATGGTAAATTTTAAATTGTGGTCATTGACCCTAATTGCACTGATGAAGATGTTCAACTCATCCAAATTCTCCGTCCAAATAATGAAAATGTCATCAATAAATCTTCTCCAGACCACTACCTTACCTAGAAGGTCCTACAGGTTGTCTCTGGAAAAAGAGGTCTCGCTCCAACCACCCCATGTAAAGGTTGGCATACGATGGGGCACAACATGTCCCCATTGCAACCCCCTGCACCTGAAGGTAGTGGGAGCGTCCAAATAGAAACACATTATTCATGAGAACAAATCTAAGGAGGTCCAAGATGAATCCATTGTATGGGCCTGCCGTGGTACCTTGCTCAGACAGGAAGCCCTCCACAACCCCAACCCCCCTATCATGGGGGATAGAGTTGTAGAGGGCTTCCACATCCACTGCTACCAGCCATGCATCCACTGGTACATGGACATTGTCCAAGGCCCGGATAAGGTCACCAGTATCCTGAACATAGGACATGAGAGAAACGGCATTAGGGCCTAAATAATCATCAATCAATTTGCTTGCTGGTTCCATCAGGCAGCCATTGTCAGAGACAATTAATCTGCCTGGTGACTTAACCAAACTCTTGTGAATTTTGGGCAGTGCATACAGGGTAGGGGTCTTTGGTGTTTTTACATTCAAAAATTCCAATGTTTTTTGATCAATAACATTTTTTAAATGGGCTTGAGTAATACGATTCCTGAATTTTGTGATCATTCTGTCAAGGAAGAGTTCAAATATTGGCCTATACCATTCCTTGTTGTTAAGAAGGTCCCTCACCATTTGTTCGTATTGGTTGGTATTCATGACAACTATATTCCCACCTTTGTCTGATTGTTTAACCACTATTTGGTGATTGTTTTTCAAGTCAGAGACAGCACTGGACAGCTCTGGATCTAGATTTGAAATGTTGCAATCTTTCCATCTAGTTTTCTCTATTTCTTTAGTTACCTGTTGGGTGAATGCCCAAATGTTTGGGTTGGCTTGAAGGAGGGGAAAAGCTCTTGATTTAAGTTTATATAGCTGAAAGCAAATACTCTCGGATGCAGTAGCGCCAGACAATTCACCAATTTCATTGTAGGAACTGGATGATAATGTATCCGAAGGGTTGCTCTCCTCCCACAGTTCCATCAGTTCGTTAAGGGACTTCATATCCTCAATAGAAAATTATTTCCAAATCTCATTCTCTAAAGGTTGGGTTGGACAGAAAGTTAGTCCCAAACTGTTGTGAGAGGTAGTGTAGTGCTATCTTATAAGTGGACTCTGTGTACTAGCCACTCTAAAGTGTCAATTGTGCAAACAATAAATTCTATATGCAAATGAATGAATAATAAATCCATCTAGAAAACACGTGTCAAGGCTGGACACCAATTGCAATACTCACAACTCTGTTATCCAAGACTGGACCCAATAAACACAGTGTCTGATAAACACAAATATATCAAAAGAAGAAAAGTGTATCCATTTTAGCGCAATAAAAAGGGTTGTCCTTATTCTAATAATAGGTAAACATCTTGGTGCTTCCCTTCACCATTGTGAATAGTTAACTGAAATTTGTGGATAATAAAACAATTCAGTGACTTCTTCTCCTTCCCATGTCACCTCTATGTGCTCTAACCTCCGACCTGCAATATTCTATGCTTGTATCATATAAAGGTTTCTTTGTGTGTATGATGTAATGTAGTCCGGTCACCTCTGGGGGTCCCCTCTGGGTTTCTGCAGCCCTCTGTTGCCTGTGGTCTTGAAGTAGAGGAGATGCTATCTGTGCTCAGACCACGTATGGAACAAGATGTGTGATGTGTTCTCAATGCAGCAATGCTCCCAAGTCCCAAACTCCATGGAAGCAGTTTTAACTCTCCTCCTCCACTTTGTCCCCAGCCACAGGTCTCCTCATCCCTCTCCTGGAAGTGACGTTTCCCTCTCCCAAACTGAGAGCTTGAACCTGATCACTTGTTAGGGAAAGTGAAGACAAATTTATTACTTGGAGTTTATCTGACTTGGGGGTGTCAGGGATTCCAACATTTTGTTGTTGGTGCTCTTTTTGGGATCCTGTGTCTGTGGGAATAAAAAAACAGGAGCTGGGCATACATCACCTGTAATATTTGTTGTGGTTAGTGAGCTTACCTTGGATGTAGGTACATTTTGAGAGACAGGACAAAAAGAAGTTCCCGGATCACCAGTAGTGACAGAAGAGGATTGTGAAGTAGAGTTAGTGGTGTGAGAAACATTACGTGGACGTGTAGGTTTAGGCGTGCGTTTAGACATTGACGTTTGGTGTCCTTCCCCCCTCATTTTTGCATTTTTTTGGAACCAGGGGTATGTGATAATCGCTTAGAAACTGTCATCATCTGTGAGGATAAAGAAGATAAAGACGATACATCCGAATCCCTACGGTCATTGTTTGTGCTGGCTCGGTGTGTGGATTTTCTACTTTTCCACCTTCTTCCCCCCTCTGCGGGCCATCTATATGCTTGATTGAAATCATAGGCAAGTTTGTCATGAGAAAATTTCTTCTCTTTAGTTTTCAACAGATCATCAACCAACAAAGGATTCAAGATACTTTTTAAGAGACTCCTCCCGCTCATTAAAGGCAGTGCCCGAAGTCAGACTGGAAATATTGGTGTATAGTGTTTCCATGTCTTTATCAACCAACTCCAATTCTTTTGAATACTGCTGGCATAGCAGATCCATCATCTTACATGAGCATGATTGCAAATTGTTTTCCCATTACAATCTGAAATCGGGCTCAACTTTTCTTACATTGGGAAATATCTGCATCCGCAGACCCCAAGAGCAAATTTTATCATCAATATATTTTTCAAAGTATTTCTTGTTCCAGTAAAGTCTAGATTACTTTCTAGTAGTTGTCGTAATTGCACAAAAAGTGATCTAAGGTAATATCACCTATTGATGACCTCTGGGACTGATGGAATACTTCCATAAGGCCTTCAAAGGCCGTTCTGCAATAATTGGCCATAATGAAAAAAGTTTGTCTATCTGCTTGCAAAAGGAAAACAAAAAAGAACATACATTCGTTAAAAACGCTACATGTATTGGATAACACAATTTATATTAACCTCAAAACAAATTATATACTGATTAAGATCCACAGAGCTCTGGCTGAGAATACGATATTAGATGTTTGCCACCCGGAAAAATAATTTTGTAAATTTGTATCAGCCAGAAATGAGTGGAACAAGGCACCACATCCCATATAATACAAATTGCTTAGGGAAATGGGAAGGAAGGTAATCAACTGATACATTTGTATAAAATATACCAACTTTTATTACATTGTATTAAAAAAGATATTACAATCTTCTTATTTAAAATCAATAAATTCCGACCATAAAGTATATCGATATACTCAAAATCATTGTACAACAGCGTTTTCTCTACATGTTTCACCAAAATTTGTGGCTTCTTCAGGAGTTTCTTGGTTGTTTGTGTACAACAAATTCACTGTAAATATATAAAAATATACACTTAGGTCTATATCACAACTTTAATGCATCCAAAATGAAATGTTTTGCCCTTGAGCATATCCCCCAACATGAAAGGGGTGGGGATATTGATAAATTACTACTCCAATACGAAACAAAATGGATATATAATTTATCAGCGACCAGATATCCTGGGTTAAATTAAGCCATTTGTTTCAGACCATTCCTTTAAATAAGTCATTCCCCTAAAAATAGACCCTAATGTTCCAGACTTATATGTTAATGTCTGCCCATCATCTGTAGTGGTTAAAACCACTGCAGATAACTCTCTATTTCTTGAAATACTTCCTAAAATTATTTAGCATGTTTTTCTGCTTGCAAATTTGCTGTTTGTTTAAACTAAATTTAGTATGAAGCATCATTATGTGAATCATCTGACTGCTTTTGTGAGGATTGTGATCATTCAGGTCCATTAGGGCCTGCCACTTAGGATGGGTGGTCATACGGACACCCAAGGCGTTGTGCTGGGGGGATTCAGCTGGGGTTCACCAGCGGTGTCCCCATCAGCCGTTGCCAATTTATGTGCAGATCTCTCCTGTTGTATTATCCATCCTTTTGTTACATCCAGATTCAGTAGATTTATTCATGGGGAAGCTGGTAACTGGTCCATCATTATGGCACTTTGTTAGATTTCATTTGATATTTCCAAATGATTCAGGGCACTGACCTTTTAATTTAATAATCTTTTTTAATACAATGTAATAAAATTTGGTATATTTTATACAAATGTATTAGTTAATTACCTTACTTTTTAGGCACCTCAAAAGTCCCTTTCTCCCAATTCTATATGCAATTGATATTATTCTTGAAACAAGGGTTATGAGTTCTAAAATGTTTTTCTGTGCTCTGATTTGTATGGATCTTATTTTAGTTTGGTCAGTAGGGGGAAGCAAAGCTCCACTGGCAAAATGTCACTGGAGCGCAAAGGGCTTAAGAGGAACCAATTTTGTTTTTTATTTATTATTTATAATAAATATGGGGAATTTCCTGCTGTATTGGGTTACATGTGCACTTGTTCTTACTAGGTGATTTATTAAATGAAAACTGCTCAGACACACAGATTAGGAAACATATTTTGCTTTAAAAAAGCCTTTGTTAATTAAATTCATTTAAAGGTAACAATCTGTATATTATTTCTGTCTATAAGTACATAGATTAGGCTGCATCAATATTAACTACCAAATAAATAGCAAAACATCTGAGCAGGGCCTAGTACACAAATGCACATGTCCTCTATTTCGAAATTATGTGTCCAGTGAGGTTTTTCATTCTGTTTAATATTCATTATAGGCTGCACTTTCTGCGTTTTTACAGCGTTTTTTTACTGCAATTTTGCAGCGATTTGCGTTTAAAAAAAATTTCTTTGGGGGGGGGGGGGCATTTTTGCGTCTTTCACGTCGGAT
>BLSH010123622.1:953862-965405 GCA_018402905.1 Glandirana rugosa | reverse complement strand
CCTCAGCCCCCCTAATACTTACCCCCTCTCAATCCAGAGATGTCCACGAGAGCCTTGGCTCTTGGACTCGCACTCCTGATTGGCTATTGGCAGGAGCGGGAGCCATTGGCTCCCGCTGCTGTCAATCACAGCCAGTGAGCCAATCAGGAGACGGAGGGGGTGGGGCCAAACTGCAGCTCCATGTGTGAATGGACACAGCACTGGTTCGGCTTGGGTACCCCCATAGCAAGCTGCTTGCTGTGGGGGCACCCGACAGGAGGAAGCAGTCAGGAGCACTGGCGTGGGAAATGAAAAGAGCATGATCCAGGCCACTCTGTGCAAAACCAGTGCACAGAGCAGGAAAGTATAACATGTTTATTATTTTAATGAAAACATTTTTTAAAATACATGTATTTATTGAGATTAGCTGTGTTAAAATGTAAAAAATCTAGAAAATAATGCTTCCAGCACAGCTTATGGTGCTAGATTGGTCTGTGTTTAGGAGGTAGGTATATATTTATCTTTTTTGTCTTTGCAGTAAAATAGTGCTTAGTGTCCTGCATGTGTTTGGACACTGTCCAGTTTTCATAAATGAATGCTGTACATAATTAGCTCCCAAGCCACACCGTTTAAAATTTGTCTTCCCTCTCTGGTACTAAATTAACAACACAAATACTCTAGCAATGTCATACCTCAGCAATGATATCCAAACCATAACAGCAGAGAAAAAAAACATTGTTTTCATATAGTTACAATACAGCAGCTTTCAAATAAAATGTCTTAGGCTGGGTTCACACTAGTGCGAATTTCATGCGGATTCCCGCATCCCATTCGCAATAGCAGGAGATTGTGACCAGCTCTCTATGGAGCACATCTCCGCAGCGGCTCCAGTGCGAATTTGCACAGGGGTCCTCTGCATCTTTTGGTCCGTTTCAGGTCCGACTTCAGCTCAAAATTCAGGCTGAAATCGGACCTGAAATGGTGAACGGGGATGCACTGGACCCCTGCTTTGAGCTGGAGCGTGCTCCAGTGTGAACCCAGGCTAAAAGTGGAAATAAAAAGAGTAATACAAGCTTTCTTAAAAATGTTGCCTCCCTCCTCTTCCTACCTATTCAGCATAGTGTTTATATAAGAGAGCAAAGCAATCATGTGATCCAGAAGCAGCGGCTCCCCTGTGTCACTGAGCGCCTGCTGCAAGAGATGGGAGAAACAATGGAAGCCAGCAGGTGACGTCACAGCTTCATTTATTCAGCCCCATTGTCGAGCATTATCTGACAAAAGGGAGCCACTACTTCTGACTAAATAAACAAAAGTGATTAACGCTCTACAAACTGTATGTAGTATATATAGGAGGAGGGGTAGGCAACATTTTTAAGCTAGCTTATATTAGCCTTTACTTCCACTTTAGGTGAGTGAATAGCATTAACTAATAAAACCTTTTTCTAACATATACCTTATCTAAAGAGGAGCTGCAGTCTCTTGTGTAAAAGTTTATAAAAACTGTAGCTGCTAACAATAAACAGCTACTCACTTGTGCCACGATCCAGCCCTGTGCTCACCCCAGCCCTTCTCATCTCCTGTCTTCTGTCCCCGTTGCCGGCATCTTAACTGTGGGCACCTGGCTTTGACAGCTTGTGGATTCACAGCCAGTTGCCAACTGTGTTGCCAAGGCAGTCGGTAGCGGAAGTGGCAGCTGGTACCTGTCAGAGTTAGGTACCTGCCCTCCCCCCCTTCCCCAAAAGTGCCATGTTATACACAAGAGTGGTGGAGGAGGCCTTAAAGTGGAACTTCCCCTTTTGGGTGGAGGTCCGATTTAATGACATTAGATGGAATGGCGTTAAAACAAAAAAGCAAATGTAAAAAGCAGGTAAGATGAAGTATATAGTCAGTTCTAATTCATTTTCACTCTCCTATAGCTCTGTTGATAGATGATGAAAATCACTTGAATGCCAGTTTTTTTTAAATGTATTTAGAGCGGAACTGCACCCTTCTCTTTCCTATGGTGCTATACTGCCTGGCTTGATGTTACTGGAGTCCGTGAATGAAAAAACATACCTCCTGCTCTGTGTATTGGTGTGCTGCAAGAAAGAAGCACTTTCACTGAGGATCACATTTGCACTAGTTTTAATTGGACTTGAGTTATTCACATTGGAGGGGATTTACTAAAACAGGTGCACACAGAATCTGGTGCAGCTGTGCATGGCTTCTAGGTTTTAATGTCAAAGATTAATTGAACAAGCTGGAGTTAGAAGCGGTTATTATGCACTACTACACCAGATTCTGTGCGCACCGATTTTAGTAATTCTCCCCCATTGTGTCTGAGCACTGATTTCACTTATGTTATATGAGTCTTGGTACACTTTTTTATACTATATTAGTGTTTGGGAATATTTACTACATCAGTGTTTGAGAATATTTGTTATTTAAAAGGACAGCGCAACACTTCCTTTAATCCTATGTGCACAATTTATGCACTCCTATATCAGTGAGAAAGGGGATACGTTCTGGCACACAGAGTCTACTATAATGTCCAGCTGGCCTGAATTAAAGTTATTAATGAGATACCTGTGTGTACTCAGGTAAAATAAGTCCAATATTTCTGCATGCAGATCACAGGCAGAATAGGTTTGAAGGATTGTTGAACTGTTGAACCAGCATGTTGTTGAGAGAAGTAACAGCAAGTAGCTTTCTATATTGTGAACTATATATATGCATTATACTTGTCTATACCAGCAGGTGGCACTGTAGTATGATGGTGTTTATTCTATGGTACAAAGTAATAATAGGATGTACCTAAGTGTGTACTTGTTTGTTTTTCTCTTCCTATCTATGATAAAAGGCATGTAATATATTCCTCCATGAAAGTAAAGTATTCTCTGCATACAACAAGCTTCCAAACTGATGATTTAATAACCTGCTAATAAGTTATGGGCCTAGCATACCCAGCAGGCACCCAGAGGCACTGAAAAGAGAATTCTGGAACTTAGTGAGTACAGTGAGTCTGTGAGTACTGCATGATGGAAAGTGATTCAGATGTGAAGTTTGCAATAGCAAAACTGAACAATGCCAGTTACCAGCTATGGAAGTTTAAACTGGAAATGCTTTTGAATAAGGATGACTTGTGGCAAGTGCTGAATACAAAAGATCCACAGACGGAGAGATGGAGGACTGGGACAGGAAAAATAGACAGGCAAAAGCAATTATAAGCTTACTAGTGGAAGATGACCATCTTATCCACATAAGAACAGATAGAATGGCCAAAAGTATGTGGGCTTCATTACAGAAACTGCATGAGCGTTCAAGTCTAAACAGTAAGCTGTTTTTGCTATGAAAGCTATATGGGATGAGACTAAAAGGACAGCTAATGTGTAACCACGTGAAAGCTATTCTAGAGATCATAGAGCAGCTACGGGCCATCGGAGAGGACATGAAAGATAACCATATTGTTCTCCTCTGCATCCTTCCAGAGACATACTGCTCTTACTAACGCTTCAGAAACCAGACCAGAGCAGCAGCTGATGGTAGACTTTGTCAAAGGAAAGTTAATCGATATATATGACAGAAGGAAAGAAAATACGCACCATGATGACAAAGATCTTAAGATGTACAAAGGCCCAAAGCACAACAAAGAAAGCAGAGCCTGTTTTCGCTGTAAAAGGACCGATCACTTAAAAAAGGACTGTTCTATCTGGAAAGCCAGGCTACGAAAGCTACAGCTATCCACAAAAGAAAGAGTCAAAGCAGCCACAAAGGACACTGCAGACACATCATGGAGTGACACTTTTAAAGTACCATAGAGCGGCAAGCCACGTGGCTGGTGCATAGACGAGGAGGTCACCACAGTATCCTTGTAAAGAAAGTGCTGTATGTTCCAGAACTAGAAGGCAGTCTTCTATCAGTGAAAAGTCTTGCAAACTATGATCTCACAATTAAGTTCCAGGGTAATGAATGCACAATTCACAATAAGCAATGCCTCGCAAAAGGAATACTTGATGATCACCTATACAAGCTCATCACCACAGACCAGCAAGTCAATATAGCCTCTAATGACCGACACAACAAATGTATTCACTTATGGCCCAGGCGGCTGGGGCACAGAAGTCAAGAAGCTATACAGGAGATTATAAAGAGAGGCTTATCAGAAGATTTGACAATAAAGCCTTGCAAAGTGCTCATGAAATGCAAGTGCTATATAGAAGCAAAAGCCACACGTGCTCCCCCTCCACAAGCATCTCAAAGAAAAACTACCCACCCCCTGCAGCTTATACACAGTGACGTATGTGGTCGAAATGAATATTCCCACGTCAGGTAGGAAAAGATATCTACTGACTTTCATTGATGATTATTCCAGGTATACAGCTACTTATCTGATGAAACACAAGAATGAAACATCAGAGAAACTTAAAGAGTTTTGTTGTCATGTCTAGCAACAAATTCCAGTGAAAACCAGGAATAATACGCAGCGACAACGATGGAGAGCACATGGGCAGAGAGGTGGCCCCATACCTGAAGAGACAAGAAATAGTACACCAGACAACCACACCATACACTCCTGAACAAAACAGTGTAGCAGAAAGGAAAAATCACACTCTTATAGAAATGGCCAGATGCATGTTGACGGATTCCAACCTACCGCACACGTACTGGGGAAAAGCAGTCATGACTGTAACCTACATACAGAACAGACTACCCTCAAAATTAATTAAAAGTACTCCATTCAAAATGTGGCATGGATCAAAGTCTAGCTTAGGGTACATCAGAGTGTTTGGATGTAAAGCATAAGCCTATATTCCAAGTGAAAAGTGATCCAAGCTGGAGAATAGAGCCATAGAGGGCATTCTAGTAGGTTACAGCAAGCAAACTAAAGGTTACAGAATCCTACACCCAAACACTGACAAAGTGACAATAAGTGTGTTTATTTTGATGAGAGCCCATCACCAGAAACACTGATCCCTGAAAGCTGTGAAGTGAATATGTGCAACACACCAGAAGAAAAGGTCGACCAAAGCAAACATGTGCAGGAGTCAGAAAAAGAGGTGTAACTCACACTTCCTAAATCAAGTTCCTCACCAGATCCTGCTGAACTGCCCGAAATCAGAAGATCCACTCGGACTACAAAGGGGATACCACCCCCCAAGCTGTCATACACTGTCAAAACACACAGCATACTTGAACCAACATCCTGGGAAGGCATAGAAAAATTGCCAAAACATGAAGCAGATAAATAGAGAAAAGCAGCAGAAGAAGAATTGAAGTCACTTCAAGAAAATAAAACCTGGACACTCACAGAGCTCCCCCCTAACAGCAAAACTATTGGAAATAAGTGGACTTTCAAAGTAAAGTCAGACGCAGAAGGGAATGTCCACAAATACAAAGCCAGACTAGTTACCAAGGGTTATTCCTTGGAATTCGTTGAAGCTTACAATGAAACATTTGCTCCCATCGTAAAACACTCCACCATCAGAGTGCTTCTTAGCATTGCAGCCGGTAAGGGCATGCAAGTCAAACACCTAGACGTTAAAACTGCCTTCCTATATGGAGACATTAGGAAAGATCTCTATATGGAGCAACCACCAGGGTTTGAGCAAGGAGATAACCTTGTGTGTAAACTTCATAAGAGCATCTACGGTCTTAAACAATCTGCAAGGATGTGGAATGAGAAAGTGAACGAAGTACTTACCAGAGAGGGATTCTCAAGAAGTAAAGCAGACCCCTGTCTCTACTCCAAGAATCAAGAAAACAGATGGATATACATCCTTATCTATGTTGATGACATTATAACCTGTTTGGAACAAGAAAGGAATTACAATCAGATTCACAAGCTGAAAGAAAACTTTGAAATCAAAGAGCTAGGGAACATTAGAGACTATCTAGGAATCCAAATAGAGAGAGAAGAAGATGGAGAAGTTATCTTCTCAACCAATCTCAGACAATCTCCAAAATCTTGGAACAATTCCATATGCAAGATGCAAAGGAAGTGAAAACTCCTATGGAACCAGGCTATCAAAAGAGCAATGAAGCAGAAAACTTGCTACCCAACAATGACATGTTTAGCAGAGCAATCGGTAAGCTGTGTTGCCACTGTGACAAGACCAGACATAGCCGCAGCAGTGGACATACTATGCAAGAAAGTCTCGGCTCCCTGTCAGCATTACTGGAATGCAGTGAAAAAAGTGATACAATACCTCAAAGGAACAATTCAGATGAAGTTACGGTTACCAGCAACATCAAATCTAAAACTGGTTGGACATGTGGATGCTGATTAGGCCAGGGACTGCACAGACCGTGTTTTGCTTGCGCTTATCTAGCCAGGTTACATAGGGTAAAACCAAGGAAGCTTAGTCTTCTGTAGTGTATCAATGCTTTACTAAACAGAAAATCTGCACATACAACTATAGGATACACAATACAACACAACATATAGCTTACAAAATATGTCTACAACATGCACAATGCCAATCATCCTTTCTAGCAAAATATAAGCATGTACAATATGTACGCATTAGGTAAACAAAACTGTTAAGCCCCGTACACACAGGTGCGACGGTCGTATGACTGGATGTCCAAAATCGTATGTTGGCTGTTGTATTTCACATACTGACATGCACTAAGCGATCGTACAACCAAGCCTACAACCAAGTGACGTGTTACGAGCGTATAACGAGGAAGTTCAGGTGCATGTGATTTGTGAATTAGGAATGTAGGTTTCCCAGAACGGACACTTCTGGGCATTCCTGACTTCTGTGCATGCATGTTTTGCACATACAACTTTGTTGGACCAACTTCTCTGTACACACAGTACAACAGTCGTACAACAACAACAACCAAGGTTTTCTAGTCTGCTCATACAACTTCAGTTGTACAACCATTGTACGATGGCTGTTGTAATCGCGCGTACTAATGGTCGGATGATCGTACAACAAGCTGGTTGTACGACTGTTGTTGTACAACCGTTGTACCCCTTGTAGGGCTTTACTCAACTTAGGGTTTAAGATGTAATGTCCTTCTCGATTCCTTGTTCAGTCCAACTCAAAATGGCTCCAGAGTTCTCTAGCTTCTAGCAGCCATGTGTTGCTCCTCCGTCTTCTCAAATACAACTCCCTTTGTCTCCATATGCTTGTTTCAAAACCTGCAAGCCCTTCCCACCAACTTCCTGTATATACCAACTTCCTGCAGAGAACTTCCTACCTAACTGTCCAACTGCTCCTTATACATATCAATGGAGGGGGGAAGGTGGAAGCCTGAAAGCACATGGTCTAAAAATCTAATTCTATATTATTTTTTAAAGCCATTAATAGCCGTAGCAACACAGACCGCAAATCCACAATTGGGTTCCTCTTCCAGTATGGGGAAGGAACCATAAGTTGATCTATTCAAAAGCTAATAACTGTTGCTCTATCCTCAACTGAAGCAGAGTACATTGCAGCAGCATATGCATGTCAAGAAGCGATATGGATTTGCCAACTTTTTGTGGACATTGGGATAGACATGTCAAAACCAATTCTGATTTTTGAAGACACCAGGGATGTATGAAGCTTACACAATCAGAAAGGGTCAATCCTAGGACCAAGCACATCGACTTCAAGTATCAACTATTGAGGGACAATCAAGAGCAAGGTAGTATTGACATTCAATACTGTTCATCAGAGGAGATGACTGCCAATGCACTCACCAAGCCTTTGTTGTAGGAACATCATAATTATTTCCAGAAGAAGCTAAATATAATTTGACAAAGCACATGCTGTAGAGAAGGGGTGTTGAAAGAAGCAGCAAGTAGCTTTCTATATTGTGAACTATATATATATATGCATTATTCTTGTCTATACCAGCAGGTGGCACTGTAGTATGATAGTGTGTATACTATGGTACAAAGTAATAACAGGACGTACCTTCTGTACACAAGTGTGTACTTGTTTGTTGTTCTCTTCCTGTCTATGATAAAAGGCATGTGATATATTCCTCCATGAAAGTAAAGTATTCTCTGAATACAACAAGCTTCCAAGCACATGATTCAAAAACCTTCTAATACATGTTGTGTTATGTTTTGTGCAGGCTGGATTTCTATTTCAGTGACATGTAAAGAGTTATTGTATGATGAAGCATAAAGAGCTACTGCATGATAAGTGCGCTAGATTGCCCCTATCCCTGGAAGAGCCTAGGAGTATAACACATCTAGTCTCGTGGTGGATGTAGAACATGAATTTCTTATTTTCATATTTTAGGGTTCGCCTCCTGCATGTTGTACTGCAAAATGCTATAGCTCCTGCAAAATAACACATGACCAATAGCAGGAGACTCAAATCTAGGGCATTTTATTCTTTTGATCTCAGTTTTAACTCTTGACGTTGGCCTTAAGCTCACTCCATAACACCTCACTAGATGTCTATAACTATTAAATGTGACTTCATTAAACAATACTGAGGTATGAGGGGGCATGCCCAAGCTTGACTTGACATGAAGGTCAGAGTTACACTATTGAGAATTAGGTGCCTGCAAGCACATGTAGGCATCTCTTTATGCCTGCTCAGCAGGCTCATTTTAGGCAGGGACTATACTTGTAATGCATATTTTTTCTTAGTCAATGCATATGCGTGCACTCAATGCAATTCCTGGTTCTGCATAAGGTTTTCTGAGCTTCTAGTCGGTGAAATTCCCACCTGTGGAATGTCTAACTTTACTTGTGCGATTCACCATACTTGATACATTTTTGTGACTATAGTAAACCAAACAACTTTCCATTGCCTTGCTGTTTTAGGTTTTAGCAAATAGGGGGAAGAAGATGGATGGATTCGTACATGGCAGGTTGTACAAAGTGGCCAACCCTTTGTCCTCCCCCTTATGAAAGTCCTTCAGAATGACTAAATTATTCTTGGACTAAAAATTTTGCTTTGGCCCTCCTTGGGGCTGTTAATATAGATACAGTATACTTTGCCCATTGTAATAATTTTGGGTCAACATTTTATAGTTTAATGTGTATAATTTCACCAAAGTAAGGCAAGTACAAGCAAAATACACACAAATAAAGACAATGGAGACTCATTTATTAAACTGAAGCATGAAACTAGCAACCAATCCATTACTTAGCTTCCTGTTCTTTGCTCTGCAAAAACATAATCTAAATCTTCTTGCTCTAAGCTCCATTTTACGATAATCAGCCCCATTCTGGTTGAAGCTGTTGATATTTTATAATCATAAGTAGCACTAGAGTAATGGAATTTTTACAATTTTATACATATTATATGATATTTATTGTTAGCTCAATCAATCTAGCAATTCTACTGATTGCTCTTAAAATTATAGAAGATTAGGATTTAATTGGGTTATACATCATTTATCAGTGGTTGGAGATATCTTCTCTGTTGTATTACTTGAATGAATGCTTTGAATATTTTGTAACAAGAAAAATATAATTCTACACACTAGCATTGACAGGTATTATCACCTTTTATACTGCACTGTATGATACCATTTTCTCTTTGATTAATGAGTTAAAGCTTAAATCATCCATCATGAACCAATACGGCCTGCCTCTTTCCATTTTGGGTTTATTAGCTAAGCATTTGCATTTTTAATGTAAATCCTCAGAGCATAAACTACAATAGTGATTTAATTAATTTCTTTTATTATAGTATACATGTAGGAGGAACATAACCGAATACATATATTCATTCATAGTCTGCTACAGATAGACAGTTCATTTACTTCACTGACAAATATCTTCCATATTGAGTGATTTCAATGGGTGTTACCAGTCTGTGTGCATTGCATACTAATCCAATGTGGATGCATCTAAAGTAGCTGTGTGTTGCTGTTATTTAAAGGAAAATAATCATCTTTAAGGCTGGGTTCACACTATCCGACACAAAAACGATCAGACTTTTGATCCTACTTTGCCCTGCAACATCGCTCCTACTTCGGTCCTACTTTGGTTCTACTTCCATCCGACTTGAATGAACAAGATAAGATTTTGCTCAGACTTTGAGATAGCGACTTGTCCTTTGACCAATCAAAACAATCCCAGTGTGAGATAAATTCCTTTTACTGCTGCTGTAATCACCAAGTTGGATGTCACAAGTTGGATGGTTAGAACAAGGATCCGACTTTGATCCTACTTCAATGATATTCAATGAGCTGAAGTAGGACCAAAGTCGGACCAAAGTAGTAATTGTGTTGAACCGGTTAAGACGGCTCTCATAGGGAAACATTGACATGCACTTACATGCACTTACATTTGAAGAAATTGAAAATCGCAACGCACTGTATAAAACGCCGGCCGGCGATATATCAACACAGGTCGATGGGCGATGACGTCAGCGCGTCCTCCCTGACGTACATTTTGTTGTAAACAGACGTTGTCAAAGGGATCAACGTCTGTTTACGACGAAACGTACATCAGGGAAGATGCGCTGATGTCATCGCCCATCGACCTGTGTTGATATATCGCCGGCCGGCATTTTATACAGTGCATTGCGATTTTCAATTTCTTCAAATGTAAGTGCATTTCAATTGTACGTTTAATAAATGTTCATTTTAATGGAGTTACGCTATGTGGAGTGTTTCTGTATCCCCCATGTTTAACTGAACGGGTGGAGAGACAGCCTGCCAACTGACAGACTCCAGAGGGAAGAACGTTCCCATCCCCAGAAGGGGCCCTGGAAGGGTGATTGGCCAACAGCAAGTTTTCTATGTCCCTCTGGTGAGCAGTTCACCTACTCTGGTGGAGGATATACACTCGTGTGGTGTGCTGACACGTCTGGTGTTTCTTTTCTTCCATTGTATTGCAGGGCTGCAATATTTTCGTAAAGACTTCCGACTTTTTAATTACTTTGGACCTAATAACTATAAACACTAAGTGATTGCCTTGATAAGACTCTTTTATGCTATTATATTTGATGACAATATCCCTAGGTTGCCTTGGTTTAACAATCTATGCTACACTAGATGCAGATCTACCAGTAGCCAATGCAAGTATATGGATATATATCATTGTAATTTTATTTTTGATATGCAACGTGTGTGCTGATATTCAACTTGTTGGGTTGAGCGCAGCTTAGATAGATCTAAAATTTCGATCCATGTATGGCCATCCCCATTGAACAGAAGTCGATTGCTCAACTCCTGTCAAACTAGAATGTTGGAAAACTTTTCTTAATTAGAGTTGAGCGAACCTCTGGAAGTTCGGGTTCTGCTGGTCCGTCCGAACTTCGGGACAAAGTCCGGGTCCGGGTCCGGACGGAACCCGAACGATCGCACGGATCGTTAGCTGAAGACAAGTTACCCCTACCGGTATGTACCTAGCTTTAAAATCTAGATAGATTCGACGCGAGTTGGGTTGTTCAACTTATAGTCGTGTGTGCAACGTATAGTTTTTATTTTAATGTTACTATATATAGGTATATGAACGTAACCGATGACCATCTAGACGTAGATCACATCGTATCTAACAATTTGGTTCCGTTGGATCCCTATAACAGTAGTTTATATTATCGTATTTTCTCAGAATAGTTCCGTTAGTGAATCACAAATATCAATAATCCAGGTTTCATTAATTTTTCAGCCTTCAG
>BLSH010123622.1:883486-897628 GCA_018402905.1 Glandirana rugosa | reverse complement strand
TACAAGTACAGTAAGTATTTTGCACAATTATCCATATATATATATATATATATATATATATATATATATATGGATAATATATATATATATATATATATATATATATATATGTGTGTGTGTATTTTGCAGTGCAGAAACTGTTCTGCATTCCTTTTTTATTTTATTTTTTTATGTATTTATTTTATCTTTATTCAATTTTCTTACATACAATATATACTGTCTTATATACAACATCATTAAACGTATTCCTAACCCAATTCCACTTCTCTCACAAAAATATGATATCTAATACCGCTTTAAAATCTTCCTTTACTGTTTTCATTCTTTCTATCACCCATCAACTCCACAAATGTTTCTGTTTTTTTAACCACCCCTCCCAAGTCCTTGAAAATGTTTCCATTAAGTCCTCAGTTAAAGAGGAGTTCCAGTCTGTAAAAAGAAAAAAAAAGTCAGCAGCTACAAATACTCTAGCTGCTGACTTTTAATTCACTTACCTGTCCAGAGATCCCACAATGTCGGGCACTCCTAGATGATTCATCAGTCAGCTTCGGGTGCAGGTGCCTGCATCTGTAGTAAGGGGAACAGGAAGTGAAGCCTTGCAGCTTCACAGCCTGTTTCCTATTGCACATCCGCGAGTCACGCTGCACTTTCTAAATGGTCCTGCCGACTTCTGGGACCTCTTCTGTGTGTCCCAGAGGGCAGCAGGGGGAAGGAGGAGGGGCGGGGAATGTCTTAGATTGCAGTGCGGCGATCTTACCTGGAATTGAGAGTGGGTAACAGTCAAAACCAGGTACCTGCTCCTCCGCCAAAAAGTGGTAAATGTGGCAGTGAAGGGTGCGAACAAGCGGACCTTCCCCTTTTGGGTGATATATCACTAAAGTGATATAGTACTTCCATGGTACAGAGATATTCCACCCTCCTTAGTCAATGTGGTGTTGATGGAATCTCTTGCAAGCGCTAGAACTTTTGAATGAGTCATTTGACTGTATTCAATAAATGGGGAATAAGTGATTTCCTACAATGTCCTATTAAACTCCATGTACTGTGAATCAAACATATCCATGGATCTCTGGGTGTTTCAGTGGCAGAAATTTCTTATACCACCCTAACTACCCCCTTCCAAAATTCTTGGATTTTTACACATCCCTACCAAAAGTGAAATGCGACCTTTTCTGCATTTCTATTTCTGTGACCTACCATAGCCGCATTGCTTTCTAAACTACAGGGTGGGCCATTTATATGGATACACCTTAATAAAATGGGAATGGTTGGTGATATTAACTTCCTATTTGTGGCACATTAGTATATGTGAGGGGGGAAACTTTTCAAGATGGGTGGTGACCATTGCGGCCATTTTGAAGTCGGCCATTTTGAATCCAACTTTTGTTTTTTCAGGAAGAGGGTCATGTGACACTTCAAACTTATTGGGAATTTCACAAGAAAAACAATGGTGTGCTTGGTTTTAATGTAACTTTATTCTTTCATGAGTTATTTACAAGTTTCTGACCACTTATAAAATGTGTTCAATGTGCTGCCCATTGTGTTGCATTGTCAATGCAACCCTCTTCTCCCACTCTTCACACACTGATAGCAACACCGCAGGAGAAATGCTAGCACAGGCTTCCAGTATCCGTAGTTTCAGGTGCTGCACATCTCGTATCTTCACAGCATAGACAATTGCCTTCAGATGACCCCAAAGATAAAAGTTTAAGGACGTCAGATCGGGAGACCGTGGGGGCCATTCAACTGGCCCACGATGACCAATCCACTTTCCAGGAAACTGTTCATCTAGGAATGCTCGGACCTGACACCCATAATGTGGTGGTGTACTATCTTGCTGGAACTATGATGTCGGTGGTAGGGAATTGCTGGCCATCAAGTCAGCTTTGGAGCAATGGCGGTACCTCCTGGAAGGAGCAGCTCAACCGGTATTGGTTTTTACTGACCACATTGAACACATTTTATAAGTGGTCAGAAACTTGTAAATAACTCATGAAGAATAAAATTACGTTAAAACCAAGCACACCATTGTTTTTCTTGTGAAATTCCCAATAAGTTTGATGTGTCACATGACCCTCTTCCTATTGAAAAAACAAAAGTTGGATCCAAAATGGCCAACTTCAAAATGGCCGCCATGGTCACCACCCATCTTGAAAAGTTTCCCCCCTCACATATACTAATGTGCCACAAACAGGAAGTTAATATCACCAACCATTCCCATTTTATTAAGGTGTATCCATATAAATGGCCCACCCTGTATATTAAAAACAACTGAGCACTCTCCGTAATAAATTTGCTCTAAAATCCACTTTTTCGGGACTAGCTTTCAGGGTTTACACCATTCTTTTAGGTCCAAGCAGTCGAAGAAGACGGTACACCCCAAAATCTTGTTCTAAAAATTTGGATGTTAGTGCAAATAAAAAAAGTATCATGAACTATACTCAACTGGTTTTGCTACAAGTGCATTAATATGGCTACAGACACCTCAAGCATGAACGGCATCAGATTGAGAAAACATGTTCAAGCAATTATGAGTGTTGACTGTCCCGGCAAAAAGTCCTGACACATGCATGTTAAGCGAATGTGCACCTGAACTCCTTTTTAAAGGACTTCAGAAACTATACTGCATTGTATAATGGAAAGAGCAAGTAATAACACAAGGTATACTAGGTATAAAACTAGGTACTTCCAAGGGTACTTATATCTGCACAGAATTTAAGAGCCCAAATAATAATCTGACTTTACAAAAAGTTAAAGGAGAGTATAATATATAGTATTTTCTTGCAAAAAAAAAATGAGGCACCAGAATGACAAGCAGCAGGTTTCTACCACGCATTTTACCTTTTTACATAGTATGCAGAGCTTCACAGGGTACCTTATCACATGAACCTCTGCCTTAGTAGAGCTACTTTACTTTCCAGTGACTCTCGCAATCATACCAGCACACGCATACTTATAACAATTTGGTCAGAAACAAAATAAACCTTCCTTGGAGGAACTCTGGGCATCTATAGAAAACTTACAGAAACAGAAGACAAATCTATTCCACAAAAACTGGCCTGTAATCTATGTTAGGGGTCTATTACTACTAAATAGATTGGAAATTAAAGTGGAACTAAAAGCAAAACCTCTTTTTTTTCATTTTTAGAGTAAGGGAGGGTTATACACCGTTAGTCTTTTTTTTTTTTACCATCTATGTCCTATTGGGGAAATTTCTCTTTACTTCCTGTTCCATAGCTAGGAACTAAGAGGAAATCCTTCCAAAGTTTTCACCAGGGTCACCGGAACTAGTGTCTCTATTGGAATATTTCCTCTCTATTCTTGCTCTGGTTATAATCCAAAATTCAGGAATTTATTTCATTTTCCTTTTCGATGATAACAGTAAACAGGACAAATAGAGAGGGTGAATCTACCTAACAAGGACACCGAGAGCAATAAAAAAATAATACGTGTTCTAATCCCTCTCCACTTCATCTAAAACGAAAAAAAATGTTTTGCGCCTTTGTCCTTAGTTTTACTTTAAGAGCCGGTAACAAAGTGGAGATCATGTAAAATTGTAAAACAACCGGTAAGGCTTGGTTCACGTCACTGCGTAACAGGAATGTGCTCCTTCCCAACACGTAGAAAAATGTGCTGCTCTGTAGCAGACGTATGGGTGTGCCATTAATTCCTATAGGCACCCCCATTCATCAGCAGATGTGTGGATTTTCACACATCCAAATCTCCTGGTGCCATAACACTGTGTGGTTAAGTGCAGCGCCATTTAAAAAAAAATGTGGTGACTTTTTTTCCAATGCGTTTCTAACAGGTAGGGCAGACCATTAAAATGAATAGGCTGAGATGCAGCATGCAGTTGCACAGATGTGAACCAAGCTAAATATAACCTGCATCCAGTAAGCACAAAAAGATTTGAAATGAAGCTGCCCTACTTGATATATATATATATATTGTACATGATACTGTATATATACATATATTCATATATATATAGTATCACACAAAAGTGAGTACACCCCTCACTTTTTTGTAAATATTTTATTGTATCTTTTCATGTGACAACACTGAAGAAATGACACTTTGCTACAATGTAAAGTATTGAGTGTACAGCTTGTATAACAGTGTAAATTTGCTGTCCCTTCAAATAACTCAACACACAGCCATTAATGTCTAAACCACTGGCAACAAAAGTGAAAATGTCCAAATTGGGCCCAAAGTGTCAACATTTTTTGTGACCCCCATCATTTTCCAGCACTGGCTTAACCCTCTTAGGCATAGAGTTCACCAGAGCTTCACAGGTTGCCACTGGAGTCCTCTTCCACTCCTCCATGATGACATCACGGAGCTGGTGGATGTTAGAGACCTTGCGCTCCCCCACCTTCTGTTTGAGGATTCCCCACAGATGCGCAATAGGGTTTAGATCTGGGGACATGCTTGGCCAGTCCATCACCTTTACCCTCAGCTTCTTTAGCAAGGCAGTGGTCATCTTGGAGGTGTGTTTGGGGTTGTTATCATGTTGGAATATTGCCCTGCGGCCCAATATCCAAAGGGAAGGGATCATGCTCTGCTTCAGTATGTCACAGTACACGTTGGCATTCATGGTTCCCTCAATGAAATGTAGGTCCACAGTGCCGGAAGCTGCCCTACTTGTTACGCTACGATTTTTATATATTTTAAGCATTGTGTGCCTGTAAATATCGGTAGCATTACAATTCGCATGTATCAGCAAATTCATTTACAGTAGACCCCAGTGACTGCATCCTTCAGCGTAAGTGCGTAAGTCTCCATTAGTGAGTGATCTGGCCCCCATTAGAGCCTGTAAACATAAGGGGGAAAGGCTTTCTCTCTGTACTTGTTTAGATGTCTGTGCAATCTGAACTGCAGACTCATAAATCTTTCTTTGAACTTTCTAAAGGGAAAGTGCACTGCATTATGAGAATGTCAGCTCCAAGAAGGAAGACAAGAAAAAATATGAGCCATTCATTCCACGCTATCACGAAGTAATCGTATTACAGGAAGAGAAGAAGGTAAAGTCAATTTGGCTGTTCATGGTACTGAAATACAATCATTAACTACGAGAGTGGAACTTGTGAATTCCAGGCCCATATGATTAGAAATAAACTTAAATAACTGCAGCAAGCAATGCACAGCGCAAGTTTAAATGTTTTTAAAACTAAAAAGATCAATCTGCAGTTTACTTGAAATACATTCATTCTTAATTATCTCAGTGATTTTCATTGATTTGTAGAATATGCAGAAGAACACTTGTACAAATGAACTAGGCCAGCATCTGCTATAGAATTTATTCTGCTAGATAAAGGCATATAATAATAAGCTATAAATACATAAGCTAGTAATCTAACAAATGTGTGCATTCATTTAATAAAAAACATATTTTATTGCAGTATATATTTTATGAAAACATGGAAAGGCTCCAGTAAGTTTGGCATATACTGTAGTTAGTGACACCAAGGAATCTTATCTATTCCTTGTCTTGTCTGCAGAGATATAAGGGTGCTCTGTGGGGGGCCAATATACAATTTTGAATATAGATCATGCGTTATCTGAAATATGGCCCTTTTTTACGTCACTGTCAAATAAAAAGGCAGGATCTGTAATTTTGGCAGACCTACATTGCTGCAGTTTAACCACTTGCGTGGCCAGGAATTTTCTCCCTAAATCCCCTCGAGTCGCAGTGTTTTTTCGATATGATGATGTCTCGTTTCCACACATTATAGCATGTGATTTCCCTGCGACCGTGTTTTTAAAAAGGTGTAGGGACCTTTCCCCTGCTTTTCCTGCAGGTACAGCAGCCCATTCAAATGAATGGGCTGCTGTGCCTGCATAACCCTGAACTACCGCAAAATCATAGGTGTGAACCTATGGTAATAAATAGAAACAGTTTCAGAGAAAAACCCACAAGGGCGTAAATTAGCACAACAACAACATTTTCACAGGTTTACAACCACTAAAAATACTAATAATATTGCATTCACTTATCTGAGCATTTGATGTTTGTGCAGTAAATGCAAATCGCATACAGATCGTCTGACATTATTGTTGCCACCTGGGTATTAATATATATATATACACACACACACACTATATAACCAAAAGTATTGGGCTGCCTTTACACGCACATGAACATTCAAAATTGAGTTGGCCCACCATTTGCAGCTATAAAAGTTTCAACTCTTTTGGGAAGGCTGTACACAAGGTTTAGGAGTGTCTATGGGAATGTTTGACCATTCTTCCAGAAGAGCATTTGTGAGGTCAGGCACTTATGGACGAGAAGGCCTGACTCCCTGTCTCCGCTCTAATTCATCCCAAAGGTGTTCCATCGGGTTGAGGTCAGGACTCTGTGCAGGCCAGTCAAGTTCCTCCTCCCCAAACTCACTCATCCATGTCTTTATGGACCTTGATTTGTGCACTGGTCTAGATCATTTGGTGGAGGAAGGATTGTGGTGTGGGGTTGTTTTTCAGGGGTTGAGCTTGGCACCTTAGTTTTAGTGAAGGGAACTTTGCTGCATTTGGCTGAATCTGGGCTGACAGTATATCTCTAAACACTGCAGAATTCACCCGGCTGCTTCTGTCTTCTGTCGTATCATTAATAAACACCAATGACCCAGTGCCACTGGAAGCCATGCATGCCCATGCCATCAAACTGCCTCCACCATGTTTTACAGATAACATTGTGTGCTTTGGATCATGAGCTGTTCCAAGCCTTCACCACACTTTTTTCTTTAAGTCATTCTGGTACAGATTTATCTTAGTTTCATCTTTAGGCTTATGAATGGTTTGCACCTTGTGGTGAACACTCTGTATTTGCTTTTGTGAAGCGATCATCCACCACTCATGTCTTTTGTGGACATCCAGGCCTTTTTATGTTGCTGAGCTCACCAGTGCGTTCTTCTTTCCTCAGAATGTACCAAACTGTTGATTTGGCCATTCCTAATGTTGCTGCTATCACCCTGATGGATTGTTTTATTTAATGAAGCCTTACAATGGCCTGTTTCACTTGTATGGACAGCTCCTTTGAACGCATTATGTAGGTTTACAGCAATAGATTCCAAATGCAAATACCACACTTAGAATCAACTCCAGACCTTTTACCTGCTTAACTGATGAAGAAATAACGAAGGAGTAGCCCACACCTGGCCATGAAACAGCTTTTGATTCAATTGTCCAATTACTTTTGGTCCCTTGAAAAAGGAGGGGCTGGCTATTCTTAAGAGCTGTAATTCCTAAACCTTTCCTCCGGATGTACATACCTTCAAATTAAACCTGAGAGTGTGCACTTTCAGCCCATATCCATTATATAACTATAGCTTGAATATGTTTTGATAAATACCTGAAAAAATAAAATTGTGCCTGTGTCCAACTATATATGGACCTATCTGTGTCTGTGTATGTGTATATCTACAGTATATATGTTTTCTCTCTATATACAGTATCTCACAAAAGTGAGTACACCCTTCACATTTTTGTAAATATTTTATTATATCTTTTCACGTGACAACACTGAAGAAATGATACTTTACTACAGTGTAAAGTAGTGACTGTACAGCTTGTATAACAGTGTAAATTTGCTGTTCCCTCAGAATAACTCAACACACAGCCATTAATGTCTAAACTGCTGGAAACAAAAGTGAGTACACCCCTAAGTCAAAATGTCCAAATTTGGCCCAAATTGTCAATATTTTGTGTGGCCACCATTATTTTCCATCATTGCCTTAACCCTCTTGGGCATGGAGTTCACCAGAGCTTCACAGGTTGCCACTGGAGTCCTCTTCCACTACTCCATGACGACATCACGGAGCTGGTGGATGTTAGAGACCTTGCACTCCTCCACCTTCCATTTGAGGATGTTCCACAGATGCTCAATATGGTTTAGGTCTGGAGACATGCTTGGCCAGTCCATCACCTTTACCCTCAGCTTCTTTAGCAAGGCAGTGGTAGTCTTGGTTTTTGGGGTCGTTATCATGTTGGAATACTGCCCTGCAGCCCAGTCTCCAAAGGGAGGGGATCATGCTCTGCTTCAGTATGTCACAGTACATGTTGGCATTCATGGTTCCCTCAATGAACTGTAGCTCCCCAGTTCCAGCAGCCCTAATGCAGCCCCAGACCATGACACTCCCACCAAAATGCTTGACTGTAGGCAAGACACACTTGTCTTTGTATTTCTCACCTGGTTGTCGTGACACACGCTTGACACCATCTGAAGCAAATAAGTTTATCTTGGTCTCATCAGATCACAGGGCATGGTTCCAGTAATCTATGTCCTTAGTCTGCTTGTCTTCAGCAAACTGTTTGCGGGCTTTCTGGTGCATCATCTTTAGAAGAGGTTTCCTTCTGGGACGACAGTCATGCAGACCAATTTGATGCAGTGTGCGACGTATGGTCTGAGCACTGACAGGCTGACCCCCCACCCCTTTAACCTCTGCAGCAATGCTGGCAGCACTCATACGTCTTTTTCCCAAAGACAACCTCTGGATATGACGCTGAGCATGTGCACTCAACTTCTTTGGTCGACCATGGCGATGCCTGTTCTGTGTGGAACCTGTACTATTAAACTGCTGTATGGTCTTGGCCACCATGCTGTAGCTCACTTTCAGGGTCTTGGCAATCTTCTTATAGCCTAGGTCATCTTTATGTACAGCAACAATTCTTTTTTTTTAGATCCTCAGAGAGTTCTTTGACAGGAGGTGCCATGTTAAACTTCCAGTGACCAGTATGAGAGAGTGAGAGCAATAACACCAAATTAAACACACCTGCTCACCAGTCACACCTGAGACCTTGCAACACTAACGAGTCACATGACACCTGGGAGGGAAAATGTCTAATTGGGCCCAATTTGGACATTCTCACTTAGGGGTGTACTCACTTTTGTTGCCAGCAGTTTAGACATTAATTGCTGTGCATTGAGTTATTTTGAAGGGACAGCAAATTTACACTGTTATACAAGCTGTACACTCGCTGCTTTACATTGTAGCAACGTGTCATTTCTTCAGTGTTGTCACATAAAAAAATATAATAAAATATTTACATAAATGTGAAAGGTGTACTCACTTTTGTGAGATACTGTATATATACATACTTATTTATTTTCTATTATATTACACTTTTTTCATTTCTACCCCCTCCCATGGGGGTTTCTAGATCTAGAAAGTAAAGATCAGATGCAGATTCACTTATAATATGAATCTACTGCTGGCTACAGTCAGCCAGCAGTAGATCACTATAGCCGTGATCTACTGCAGCTGGGGGAAGCTCGTCAGCTCTCTCTGATAATATGTAATGGCAGGAATTGCTATGATGTCATTAGACTGCCGATGTAAACACAATATAGAAGCACTGTATATACACTCTCTTCTACAGTTTGCTCCAATGGAGCAGTCTTTAGAAGGATCAAAATCCCAGGGTTATTGACAGCCTGAAGATCTAGAGCTGGAAGTCACTGGCACTCGGGACTTAAAGTGGTTGTAAAGGCAGAAGGTTGTTTATCTTAATACATTCTATGAATTAAGATAAAAAATCTTGTGTGTGCAGCAGCCCCCCTCAACCCCCGTAATACTTACCTGACCACTCTATCCAGTGATGTTGCACAAGAGCCTTGGCTGTCTGGGACTCTCACTCCTGACTGGCTGAGGCACAGCAGTAGGCACTATTGGTTACTGCTGCTGTCAGTCAAAGTCAGTGGGCCAATGAGGAGAGAGAGGGGGTGGGGTTGAGCTCCATGTCTGAATGGACACACAGAGCAGCGCTCCGCTTGGATGCCCCCATAGCAAGCTGCTTGCTGTGGGGGCACTCGGCAGGAGGAAAGGGCTAGGAGTGCTGGCGAAGGTTTCAAGAAGAGGAGGATCTGGGCTGCTATGTGCAAGACCACTGCAACAGGGCAGGTAAGTATAACATGTTTATTATTTTTAAACAAAAAAAAACCCCCAAGACTTTAATATCATTTGAACATCCCATCAGATGCCATCACTATTTGGGTATTCAGTCAGCTGCAAGCACTGTGGCTGTCAGAATACAATAGCAGGCAGAGTGTATTCCTTTATCTATGCGTGTTTGGCTAGCCTTAGGTTGCATAAAGCAGTAGACCAGGGGTCAGCAACCCGTGGCCTGCCATCGCAAAATGTCTGGCCCATTAGTGCCCGTGATTACTTCACGGGCACCCGGCCGCAGACATTTTCGCCGCTGTCCTCTTCATTGGACAGCGGCGAGCGGCCGACATCACAGGGCTGGATGGGGGCGGGAACCACTGGAGTTAACCTTTTACATTATCAGCAAATGATTGGTTGCCGGCTGATCCTAGCAACCAATCACCAGCCTGTTAATGTCAGTTCCCACCCCCATCCAGACCTGTGATGCCAATCTCCAGACCTGTGATATCGATATTCGCTATTGTCACACTGATTCTCTTCCCAGCCAATCAGGAAGTGGGTCATGAGACCCGTTTCCCTATTGGCCAAAAAGAGAAGCAATCTTTTTGGCCAAGGAGGAGGAGGAGGGAGGAGAGGCACAGCCGGAGGAGATGCATGGCCGGAGGAGAAGCCCGACACACCAGCCACCACTGCAGGGATGGCTCACCTGCAGTGGCTCAGCCATCCAGCACTCCCTGGCTTGGACAGGGGAGATCGGAGTCATCCCAGGCAGGACATCTGCTTCCTAAGGTAAGGGGGCCATCCGTCTCCTGTGGGGGGACGGGGGGTGGTGCCGATGTTCCCCACATTCCGCACATTCCCTGCATTCATGTCTGTCTCCCGGGGCATTGGTTTGCCACCCCCCCCCCCGAATTATCGAGCACCAGTCACCACTGTGTGCACCTGCAGGGCACTAATGAGGAGAGCTGCTGGGCCTGCATCCCTTTAGACATGGTTTCCTATTGAGAGTATCTCACCAAAAATGACAGTTTTGATGCATGGAATGCCTGAATTTTGACTTGTATCTCAGGGCAGACTTCTGGGAAAATTGATAAGCCAACCACACAAGCAGGAAATTATGTTTCTGGGGGGCTGTCTGTACACATTTTCTGTACAGAACACCTCCAGGTAGCCATATTGCATTATATTTTCAGAAAATTACAGAGCTGCAGATTGAAAAGGAAAGGTAATTTTAATAACATTCAATTACAATATGACTTGTGTCACAATTGTATACGCTACAGTATCTCATAAAAGTGAGTACACCCCTCACATTTTTGTAAATATTTTATTATATGTTGTCATGTGACAACACTGAAGAAATGACACTTTGCTACAATGTAAAGTAGTGAGTGTGCAGCTTGTATAACAGTGTAAATTTGCTGTTCGCTCAAAATAATTCAACACACAGCCATTAATTTCTAAACCGCTGGCAACAAAAGTGGGTACACCCCTAAGTGAAAATATCCAAATTAGGCCCAAAGCGTCAATATTTTGTGTGGCCACCATTATTTTCCAGCACTGCCTTAATTCTCTTGGGCATGAAGTTCACCAGAGCTTCACAGGTTGCCACTGGAATCCTCTTCCACACTACCATGATGACATCATGGAGCTGGTGGATGTTAGAGACCTTGCACTCCTCCAGCTTTCATTTGAGGGTGCCCCACAGATCCTCAATAGGGTTTAGGTCTGGGGACATGCTTGGCCAGTCCATTGCCTTTACCCTCAGCTTCTTTAGCAAGGCAGTGGTCATCTTGGAGGTGTGTTTGGGGTCATTATCATGTTAGAATACTGCCCTGCAGCCCAGTCTCCGCAGGGAGTTGATCATGCTGTGCTTTAGTATGTCACAGTACAAGTTGGCATTCATGGTTCCCTCAATGAACTGTAGCTCCCCAGTGCTGGCAGCACGCATGCAGCCCCAGACCATGACACTCCCACCACCATGCTTGACTGTGGGCAAGACACACTTGTCTTTGTACTCTTCACCTGGTTGCCGCCACACTCGCTTGACACCATTTGAACCAAATAAGTTTATCTTGGTCTCACCAGACCACAGGATATGGTTCCAGTAATCCATGCCCTTAATCTGCTTGTCTTCAGCAAACTGTTTGCGGGCTTTCTTGTGCATCATCTTTAGAAGAGGCTTCCTTCTGGGATGACAGCCATGCAGACCAATTTGATGCAGTGTGCAGCGTATGGTCTGAGCACTGACAGGCGACCCCCCCCACCCCTTCAGCCTCTGTAGCAATGCTGGCACCACTCATACGTAAATTTCCCAAAGACAACCTCTGGATATGACGCTGAGCATGTGCACTCAACTTCTTTGGTCGACCATGGCGAGGCTTGTTCTGAGTGGAACCTGTCCTCTTGAACCGCTGTATGGCCTTGGCCACCATGCTGCAGCTCAGTTTCAGGGTCTTGGCAATCTTCTTATAGCCTAGGCCATCTTTATGTAGAACAACAATTCTTTTTTTCAGATCCTCAGAGGGTTCTTTGTCATGAAGTGCCATGTTGAACTTCCAATGACCAGTATGAGAGAGTGAGAGTGATAACACCGAATTTAACACATCTACTCCCCATTCACACCTGAGACCTTGTAACGCTAACAAGTAACATGACACTGGGGAGGGAAAATGGCTACTTTGGCCCAATTTGGACATTTTCACTTAGGGATGTACTCACTTTTGTTGCCAGCGGTTTAGACATTAATGGCTGTGTGTTGAGTTATTTTGAGGGGACAGCGAATTTACACTGTTATACAAGCTGTACACTCACTACTTTACATTGCAGCAAAGTGTCATTTCTTCAGTGTTGTCACATGAAAACATAGAATAAAATATTTACAAAAATGTGAGAGGTGTACTCACTTTTGTGAGATACTGTATATTATTTTTTTCTTTATTAGCTATTTTTTCCCTACAAAAGTGGAGTTACTCTTAACAATTAAACTATACAGATCTTTCTTAGACAGGTTAGAAAGCATAGGTGTTAGAAGGGGGGAGGGGACAGTTTTAAGAGCAGTTAGGATTAACCCAGAATTCCACTTTAGGGAGATCAGCAGTGTCTCTTATTTATAACCTCAGTGGTTTCAAACAGCAGTCACCTTTATTCAATAAGTGATAAATCAAAGTGTAAATGGCAGCAAACAGAGCAACCAATTTGACTTACCCTTTCACTGATCTGACTATAATACACAGAAAATGCTAAGGGTTATGGATATGATGTGATAAATGCTGTTTACCTTGCATTATGAAATAAGCTTATATATGTAACACCGCTATATAATTACTAAAATGTAAGGCCCTCAGATGTTTTTCATTTTGGAAATATTTTGCTGTGAACTTTCTTAACATACCACTAGGTGGTAGCAGATTACAAGTTTTGTTGTAACTAAGCCGACTTCATTTTTTATTCCTGTTCTGTAGACAAAGCAGTATTTTTTTTCAGAGAAACACTCAAATGTATTTTTAAAAGGAAACTGACAAATACTAATTACAAGATACAAGGAGTTGCCTTTCGCTAAAAGCCTATCATCATAAGAGGCTGATAAAGGGTGACACAATCATGTGTGAAGCAAATAGGGCTGTAACATTTTAGTACTAATATTGACATGTAACTAGAACTTGTATAGTTTTTATACTACTCCGATTCAAAAAAAGTTGGGACGCTGTGTAAAATGTACATAAAAACAGAATGCAATCATTTGAAAATCTCATAAACCCATTTTACAGAAAGCAGAAAACATAAATTGTTTAAAGTAAGTACCATTTTAAGAAAAAAGTGAGGTAATTTTGAAATGAATGACAGCAACGCGTCACCACTGCGCAACGACAGTAAGTAAAGTTTTAATGGAGTGAAAAAAGAATTTTACCATGAATGAAATTTGTTAAATACAAAAGACGAAAGACATTTTACCCAAATACTCTAAAAGTTTACTAACGTAAGACAAAAATACATGTAAAATGTGTCGCAGGGTTGAAAAAAACTTAGCCTCATCATATTTTTGATATGTTCAAGATCAATGTACAGTTATAATCATGATTTTACAATGTCGGGATAAACGAAGTGTGTACTAACACAGTGGGAAATAGTCGGAGAATACTACTATCCGAAAATCGCTTTCCGTTGAGGAACATAGAACATTAATCATAAACAGTCAAAGGAAAATTTTTATGTAAACTCACAAAGAGACTTTTTTTTATGACGAAACAGATGTCTTGTC
>BLSH010123622.1:859523-873025 GCA_018402905.1 Glandirana rugosa | reverse complement strand
TCACCGGTTTTGGCCGATTTATATTCTTCCTCATATTTGTGATAAAAAAATCACAATCGGCGTTTATTGATTGGTTTGCGCAAAAATGGCCGCGTTTACGCATGATGAGAATTCATTTCTGGGGTTTTTATTTTTTTTTAATTTTTACTAGTAATGGCGGCGATCTGCGATTTTTAGCGGTACTGCAATATTGCAGCGGACATGTCGGACATTTTTGCCACTTTTTTGGGACCAATGACATTTATTCAGCGATCAGAAATTTAAATGTCCACTGATTACTGTATAAATGTTATTGGCAGTGAAGGGGTTAACCTGGGGGGGGGGGGAGCTAGGGGTTAACTGTGTTCCCTGGGTGTGTTCTTACTGTGGGGGGGTTGGGCTACAATGGGCATGAGAGATCTAACTGATCCCAGTGACAGGGATCAGTAGATCACTCATGCCCAAACTAACAGAGCGGGGAACCGCCATGTTTACATCGGCGGTTCCCTGTTCTTTCCCTGTGGCCGCTCATCGCGGCTGGCCGGCGGACATCGGGTCTGCCCGAGCCGCGGGCACACTCCTCAGGAGTGCGGCGGGCGCGCGCCCCCTAGCGGCTGTTTGCAGATTGCCGTGTTTTTACGGCGATTCGCGCTCAGCATCCTGACTGCCTCCGTAAAAAGACGGCACGCGGTCGGGAACTAGTTAAGGGCCATACACATGGGCCGAATATCAGGCGTCATTGGCCAGTTCAATAAAAAATGGCCAACATTTGGCCCTTGTGTATGGCAGATGGTCCTGTCGAAGAGGCATGACAGAAAAAGGTCTGCCGTTCGGCACCCGATGTCTGAGAGCACTGGCCGGTGTGCTCTGGTGGGAGTGATGCAACGTCAAAACCTGTAGTAGAACATAACTATGATGTTATCACCCACAATACATGAGGCATGCTACACAAGGCTGCTGGTGCCTTGTCCATTGCAGAAAGGGTTAAGAGCCAATGTGATCTCTTTGATTCTTGCTGAGTTGGAAGCAGTGTTTCATTGGCCATATCGTGATGCCTGCAATAGTTTAGTGCAGCTCATACACTTGGCACATGTGAATGTTCATTTAGCAAATGGTTTTATTCCTTTTTTTAACAATAAACCATATTATGCTACGTGAGGTTTCAATAGTTGAGCTTCCTTATACATTATAGGACCTATTATGAAATAAAAGAAGATGATGTGATTTCCTGTGATTGTGAACAAAGCATGTTTGACCTACCTATAATTTGGAGGTCACAACTGTTAATGAGTGCAATTCTAATTTAGTGGAGTTGCACAAGGTGATCGGGATTTGGATATCTTCATTACCACATGAAGATATTTTCACAAATATTGGGCTTTATTGATTTAACACCATATTTACTTATAGACTATTGGGGATATATAATTTCTCTTCATTGGATGTTATTTATTGTGTACTTCCTTAAAGCGTAACTCCGCTTTTGTTGAGAAAAAACATTCCCCTCTGGGTGATCTATGTACATTGCAAGGATTATAACAGCCTTTGTTGCAGGTTCCTACCTTTTGTTATTCTGAAGAAATCCCTGCTTGTTTCTCTGTGCCTCTGTGCTAAGTAGGCCTAATGGGAGTGGTTTCATAATCATCAGGTGTGCAGCTGCAGACCACTAATGAGGAAATCTGCAGGGTCTGCATCCCTTTAGACGTGTTCGTATTGGAAGTATCTCACCAAAAATTACATTTTTGTTGCAGGGGATGCTTGAAATCTGACTTGTATTTTAGGCAGACTTCTGGGAAAATTGGTGAGCCAATCACACAAGCAGGAAATTATGCTTCTGGGGAGTGGTCAGTACACATTTGTGTACAGAACAACTCCAGGAAGCCATATTGTATGGCATTTATAGAAAATTACAGTGGCTGCAGATTGAAAAGGAAAGGTAAAAAGTGCCAAATATTGTTGATTCTTGCTTGTGAAGATTCAGATGCCACTCCGTGCTCCCCTCTCACCAGCAATATGATTCCAAACCGCATGATCTTTATCCTGCACCAGTGGATGAATCTAGCTCCTTTCTTCTCCTCCAATTACAAGGCCCCCATCATGGTATAATTAAACATACAAATGAAGAGAAAGATATTCATAGCGTAGTACTGTTTGGTTTATTACAAATATTAAAAACACACGCACTTAGAGCAATAAAAAATGTTCGGCCATACAGGTGATACTCGAAAAATTTGAATATTGTGCAAAAGTTCACTTATTTCAGTAATGCAACTTAAAAGGTGAAACTAATATATGAGATAGACTCATTACATGCAAAGCAAGATACTTCAAGCCGTGATTTGTCATAATTGTGATAATTATGGCTTACAGCTCATGAAAACCCCAAATCCACAATCTCAGAAAATTAGAATATTGTAAAAAAGATGCAATATTCTAGGCTCAAAGTGTCCCACTCTAATCATCTAATTGAGCCATAACACCTGAAAAGGGTCCCTGAGCCTTTAAATGGTCTCTCAGTCTGGTTCAGTAGGAATCACAATCATGGGAAAGACTGCTGACCCGACAGTTGTGCAGAAAACCATAATTGACACCCTCCATAAGGAGGGAAAGCCTCAAAAGGTAATTTGCAAAAGAAGTTAGATGTTCCCAAAGTGCTGTATCAAAGCACATTAATAGAAAGTTATGTGGAAGGGAAAAGTGTGGAAGGAAAAGGTGCACAAGCAGCAGAGATGACCGCAGCCTGGAGAGGATTGTCAGGAAAAGGCCATTCAAAGGTGTTGGGGACTTTCACAAGGAGTGGACTGAGGCTGGAGTCAGTGCATCAAGAGCCACCACACACAGACGGATCCTGGACATGGGCTTCAAATGTCGTATTCCTCTTGTCAAGCTGCTCCTGAACAACAAACAACGTCAGAAGCATCTTACCTGGGCTAAAGAAAAACAGACCTGGTCTGTAGCTCAGTGGTCCAAAGTCCTTTTTTCTGATGAGAGCAAATTTTGCATCACATTTGGAAACTAAGGACCCAGAGTATGGAGGAAGAATGGAGAGGCACACACTGCAAGATGCTTGAAGTCCAGTGTGAAGTTTCCACAGTCTGTGTTGATTTGGGGAGCCATGTCATCTGCTGGTGTTGATCCACTGTGCTTCATTAAGTCCAGGGTCAACGCAGCCGTCTAACAGGAGATTTTGGAGCACTTCATGCTTCCTTTCGCATACGAGCTCTATGGGGCTGCCGACTTCATTTTCCAGCAGGACTTGGCACCTGCCCACACTGCCAAAACCTGGTTCAATGACCGTGGGATTACTGTGCTTGATTGGTCAGCAAACTCGCCTGACCTGAACCCCATAGAGAATCTATAGGGTATTGCCAAGATAAAGATGAGAGACATGAGCCCCAACAATGCAGAAGAGCTGAAGGCCGCTATTGAAGCATCCTGGTCTTCCATAACACCTCAGCAGTGCCACAGGCTGATAGCTTCCATGCCACGCCGCATTGAGGCAGTAATTGCTGCAAAAGGGGCCCAAAGCAAGTACTGAGTACATATGCATGCTTATACTTTTCAGGTCTGATATTATTCGATGTACAATCCTTGTTTTATTGATTGCATGCAATATTCTAATTTTCTGAGATTGTGGATTTGGGGTTTTTGTGAGCTGTAAGCCATAATCATCACAATTATGACAAATCACAGCTTGAATTATCTTGCTTTGCATGTAATGAGTCTATCTCATATATTAGTTTCACCTTTTAAGTTGCATTACTGAAATAAATTAACTTTTGCACGATATTCTAATTTTTAGAGTATCACCTGTATATGTAATAGATGGTCACCGCAATGGTGTGCATTCCAGCTGTCAGATTAAGGTATCTATCTCCTTTTTGCTTTGATTGTCATCTTATGGGACCCTTTCACCTTACAGGACAGCAGCAGCTGCAACCACAATTGTTGTAAATTGAATTACATTTTTTCCCATCATATATGAATGTTTAATATTATTCACAGTTAGTGTATTACATATAACCATAGCGTGGGTAGATTCATCACTTCACTTTCATGTAGACATGACCTACTTTGACCGATGGGCACCGGAAAATGTAAATTGCGCTGCGATTTTTCCACAATTTTGCTGACATTTTGCCACGTTTTACGGCCGGCGGTCAAAATGTTCCTATCCTGAACCTGATTCTTCCACATTCAGGAGAGGGGGATTGAACCTCCCTTAACCACAGCAGCTCCTAAACAATGCTAAAAGCCTATATGTACATAGACATATAGGCTTTTATGGAGTTGAGTTTAGGAGCTTTGGCAAAAAATATGCCAAAAGCTCCTAAACTCAAATTTAGGAGCTGCAGTGTACATGAAGCCTTATCCTACAGCTTCCAGTTCAGTAAGAAGAATGAGGAGCAGCACAGTAGATACTTCATTAAAGCGGTTGTAAAGGAAAAAAAAAACACCTGTAAGGCAATTGTATAATGTGCTAGTATGCATCACATACTAGCACATTATGGAATACTCGCCCAGTCACCGATGAGAGGGCTGACATCCTCCCCCGGTCTTTCTTCCGGGTTTGTGCGCATTGGCTGTGTGATTGGCCGGAGCCGCGATGACATCACTCCTGCACAAGCTTTTTTACCACTTTAGGCTGGGTTTACACTGGAATCTACAGAGGCTCCCAGCAGCGGTCCAGTGTGCCCTCGTTCACAGTTTCAGGTCCAATTTCAGCCTGAATTTTGGGCCGAATCTGGACCTGAAACGGTCCAAAAGATGCACAGCATCTTTGTGCAAACCTTACCGGACCCGCTGCAAAGATGTGTGAACCGGCTCCATAGAGAGCCGGTCACAATCTCCTGCTATGCGAATTGGATGCGGGTAAATCTGTATCCAATTCGCATTGGTGTAAACCCAGCCTTAAACTCAATCCAAAGCTAATGAGACTAGCAGTCAAAGGCAGCAGTGTCTCTCACACAACAGATATCAAGCTTTAAGACTAGGCACATTAATGTGCTATGAAACACACTGCTACAGAGAAAATGTACGTACTGCATGGACACATTTAACATTTTCATCATGTTTCCTTTGAGCTTGGATCCTAGTCCCAGGCTGTATGCAGGGCCTCAACTTCTCTCCAAATTAACCTGAAGTTCCCCCAGTCTAAGAGACGAGAGAGAGAAGGCAAGACAAGGAGAGGGAAATAACGAATGGCAATGAAAAAAAGAAAAAGAGAGAGAAATGTTTTACTATTACACACGCCATTATGCAAATGTAAATGGGGGTGGGGGGGTGTTTTAACCCTAAACTGACTTTTTTTATGTTGCCTACATTACTTAAAGTGGCCCCTGGAAAAAAGCCTTTAAATAGCAGAACAGTCGTGGGAGAGAGAAGACACTCCCTAATGGCCATTTTTGCAGTATGAAGTGGTGCAAAGCTGGGAGTATAACAGTGGTGGCCTGTTCATCAGGGCGCACGGGCGCCACCCCCTCTCTCCAGCCACCCCCTCTATGTCATGGATAGATTCATGCATAGCATGAATCTATCCATGGCTGCCCGTGACCACCCCCCATTCATGCGGCTGGCCCCTTTGTGGCGCTGACCGCATGAATTACCACAGCGGGGGTTATATTAAAGTATCATTAAAGTGTGGCTTGTGGCGCAAAGTGTGCCGCCACAAGCCCTCAGAAAGGCAAATGAACATTTGCCTTTCTAACTGGGAACTGCTCTCAGCCAATCAGGAAGCCCTGGTATGTTACCGGTTTCTTGACTGGAGGAGAAGGCAGGCGATCCTATCAGACGCCTATCTCAGAGGAGAAGGAGGATGTCACCGGAGCACGGAGAGCACGCTCCCCGCTCGCCGGACTCTGCACACTGCCAGCACGCTCCCCGCTCACTGGACTCTGCACACTGCCAGCATGCTCCCCGTTCGCCGGACTCTGCACACTGCAGCACACTTCCCGATTGCCAGACTCTTCACACTGACAGCCTGCTGATAGATGGGGTAAGTGCGGGACTTTGTCCGGACTTCGGGGGCTGCTGTCAGTGCCATGAGCCTCTATCTGGGGCTCTCTATACTGCTATCTGGTGGCTCTGTATACTGCTATCTGGTGGCTCTGTATATTGCTATCTGGGGCTCTGTATACTGCTATCTGGGGCTCTGTATACTCCTAACTGGGCTCTGTATGTACTCCTATCTGGGGCTCTGTATACTGCTATCTGGGGCTCTGTACACACCTATCTGGGGCTCTGTATACTGCTATCTGGGGCTCTGTATACTGCTATCTGGGGCTCTGTATACTGCCATCTGGTGCTCTGTATACCCCCATCTGATGGCTCTGTATACTCCTATCTGGGGCTCTGTATACTGCTATCTGGGGCTCTGTATACCCCTATCTGGGTCTGTATACTCCTATCTGGGGCTCTGTATACTGCTATCTGGGGCTCTGTACACACCTATCTGGGGCTCTGTATACTCCTATCTGGGGCTCTGTATACTCCTATCTGGGGCTCTGTATACCCCTATCTGGGGCTCTGTATACCCCTATCTAGGACTCTGTATACTGCTATCTGGGGCTCTGTATACTGCTATCTGAGGCTCTGTATACCCCTATCTGGTGGCTCTGTATACCCCTATCTGGTGATTCTGTATACCCCTATCTGGTGACTCTGTATACCCCTATCTGGTGATGCTGTATATCCTATCTGTGATGCTGGGCTGTATACTCCTGGCGCAATGGGTGGAAACTATAGGGTGTGGGACTTATGAGAAGTGGGAGGGGTCAAAAAGGAAGGGCGGGGTCTGGCGCCCCCCATCTAAAAATTCCACCAGCTGCCACTGGAGTATAAAAGAAAAAGTGGCCCTGCATGAGTTAATTTCTTCTTGCAAATTGTAGTTTCCATCTTGTTTCTATACCACTAGATTTTTTTTAAACCTTCGCAGCTACCAAACATCTGGAATAAATTCTGCACAGTTCCTGATGACTGGATTTTAGAATAATAGACTGAAAGCAGTGTTTGTCTTCTTTTTGGAAGGGGCAGGTCAGAAGTTTACCACACTTAGTTATATTACCAGCTGGACTGCACATATACTGTACATGTTAGTGTACCATAAGCAAAGTAATGCATGAGTTTAAAAAATTATAGACTGGTACGCAAGCACTTCCCGGTGTCAATTTGCTTCTTAAAACTTTATTAAAAGTTCCCTTTAATCTAACTTATCATAATTGCCTAATAGAAGGCACAGTGCAGTTCCAGAACAAACCTGTGAGGCTTCTCTGCTTCCCCCCTACCCCGTGCACTGGTACCATGGATATGCAAATTTTAACGTGAACACGTTCCACAATGCAGTGCATCTCTGCTTATTCCTCTAGCATACCAACATCTGGCTGAACTTTGCTTACAGAGCATCCTGAGCCCTAGGGCACGCTTTTAGGCATATATGGTATTTAGTTTAACTAAGTGACAGGTGCACTTGATGCAATTAAGAAAATTATGGTAAAAGTGTAAAATTGTAAAATGTAAAAATGCCCATTGGCTTGATCATGACAGCTCATCTATTTTAAGTTCACTACACAGTTACAGGTTAAATAATTAACATGAGCCATCACTGATGCTCCTGTGGGATTTGAAGTAGATAAATCCAGAATTAAACATATATTACATATTAGTAGCTTTGCTGGATATGCCTATGGTTATGTAGAATCCCTAAATGGTTGTCAACATATTTTTGTGTGTCAGTTTGTCATTTTCATGCTGGGATTTTTATAATACGCAATCTCTAGTTCCCTTGCAAAGAGGATGACAAGTTGCTTTTCTTAATCCTTATGCATGAGTCATAAGGAAATAAAATGATTTGCCAAAAGTGACTAATAGTTGGACGTCAACTGACATTTTGTAGCCACCAGCCACTTCCATATCATGATGCATAGAACACGGATAGAGATAACTAGTGTGAAATATTGAGTAAAAAATGACTGTTTCATTTTATCTGGCAAAGTGTTGTGCGTTCTATGGAAAGATTTCATTCCAGTTGCATTGTGTTTTTGACCTTATCTCCAGCAGCTGTGTGATCATTCATTCCAGTGGACAGGGGTGTTTCAGAAGAATTAATTTCTGACATGTTACGGTAAAGTCATAGTACATCACTGCGCTAGAAAGTGACTCTGGCATATTCTCTAGGAATAGAAAAAGAATGCTTGTGAAGAATGAGAGTGTTAGAAAGTGAAAAAAATATCCCAGGAAGACAGATGATACATAAAATTGCCCCTTCTTTATATCAGGATAAACTCTTTTGGTTATCAATCAGTCAAAGGTGACAAAGAGGTGACCATTAGGTCCTTTCATTAACACTCTCTAGACTGGCAGCACAGGGTGACCCACATCTGTCTTCATTAGAAGGTTCCTATCTGCAAGTAGCGAACAGATGGGTCATTATTGCCTACATTGCCCTCTGGGCCTACCTAGAGGACAGGCAAAGTCATCCTGTATAGGACACACATGTATAAGTTACTTCATGCTGAGTAAAACACACGTTTAAATTAATAGCGTGCTCTGTCACTGTGCTGGACTGTCCTTGCAAAAGTGTCCTTGGGTGGAGGACAGAAAAAAATAGTTTGGAAATAAATAAAATGAAAGAAAATGTGACAACAGTGGAATGCAATGAGTAAATAGCATACAATGTCATGTAATTATCTGGAAGCTTTGAACTCTTTTATGTATAGGCACTTGCGTGTTAGTATACATTCATTTCAATAATACACTGAATAAAGCATATCAAAAGCTTCTTTTACCTATCAACCTTGCATACCTTGCATTTATAAAAACCATATGGAATAGGCTTCAAAAAGGTACAAGGGGATAACTTCTAGGAAGCAGTAAACTCTTAAAGCAAAAACTTCAGGTAGACAGCTAAATACTGTACAAGTTAACATATTTCTGTTTACTGTTTCAATAGCCAAAGAATTTGTAATCCTATATAGCCAATCTGGTGATTTAGACACATTTTCCACAATGCAGAGCCAGATAGGTGTCATGTATAGTTCTTTATAGAAAATGTTATTTTGCCCCATTTTCCTTATTCCTAGGGGGGTTTAGAAAAAAAAAAGCTCGAACCTATTTTTTTTTTAACTTAATTTAGTCACCTGACCTTCCATGATGCTTCTTTTAGGGTGCAGAGCACTGTTCCTGCTTCTTAGCAGTTTCGTTGCTGCCCCTTCATGATGTCATTACAGCTCTAAAATTTTCTGAGACTAGGATCCTGCCAATGAAAAGTATCCTTGTCACCCAGGCAGTGATGTGGGCACTTGAAGAAGGATCCTCCCACTCTGCCATGTGACTGCAGATTTAGGTAATTATAAGACGCTTTTAGGTAAACATTTAAACCCAGATATTAGTTTAGAGGGGAGTGGAATTTGAAGGACAGTGAAGGAGGAGGTTACCAGACATAAACTTTACAAAATTCATATTAATTGTTTAGTAAATCATTTTCTCTTACGTTGCATCTCCGCCTCCAACCTCCTCATTGGAGAATGAAACAGAATCATCATATCTTTTCAATAAACAGGCCTCTGACTCAGGAAGCAGTAATGCTAAAATGGAGAATGCTAAAGTGATTGTCCTGACTGCCAGAGGTGTGTTAATTCCCAGAATTCCCAGAATGCCTGAGTCATAACGCTATGGTGGGGAGCCACACAGCCATTCACACTTGAGCGTGTTTTGACATGCTCTAACTTGCACTCGCCTGGATCACAGACAAGTTGACTCAGTCTTTATGGAGTAGTAGAAAAAAATAACACGTGTGCATTGCGCTGTTGGCGAGAAATGAGTGACAGGAATCTGGAGCAGCAGATTAACATCAAATTTTGTGTGAAAATTGGCAAAAGTGCTAGTAAAACTTTAGCCCTGTTACAGCAGGTTTATGGTGGACATTGCATGAAGAAACCAAGGGGTTGATTTACTAAAATTGGAGAGTGCAAAATCTGGTGCAGCTCTGCACAGAAACCAATCAGCAATCAGCTTTCAGGAGTGATTGAACAAACTGAAGTTATAAGCTGATTGGCTACCATGCACAGCTTTGCCAGATTGTGTACTTTCCAGTCTTAGTAAATCAACCCCCAAGTGTTTTTAATGGCATAGGTGGTTTAAGGATTGGTGGGAAGATGTCCACGATGACGCAAGAAGTGGGCAGACAAAAATGCAAAGGATGGATGCAAATGTGGGCAGAGTGTGAACCCTTAGATACTCATAGTAGGAGGGATAGTTCACTACGAGTTCATAGAACATGGTACAACAGTCAACCAACATTGTAAATTCTGAAAAGGTTACAGGAATCTGTTTGAAGGAAAAGACTGGAACTCTGGCCTGAGAAGTGGATTCTCCTCCACGACAATGCTCCTGCACAAACATTTGTTTTGTTACAGTCCATTGTATTTTTATTTTAACCTTGTACAGTATTTAACTGTTGGCTTGGAGTTCCACTTTAGGGAGTGAAGTTAAGCATTTCTAGATTGTAAGCTCTAACGAGCAGGGCCCTCTGATTCCTCCTGTATTGATTTGTATTGTAAATGTACTATCTGTCCTGATGTTGTAAAGCGCTGCGCAAACTGTTGGCACTATATAAATCCTGTATAGTAATAATAATGTACAAACAGGCTTCTTTATGACCACTGCCATAAAGGCTTTCAGGCATCATAGTAAAGGGCCAGTAGTAATGTGTGAGGATTGGTAGCATGCTCTGACACTATTTGAAAGTGTCAAAGCTTTGCCTGTCAGAATGGACCAGTACTTGGCCATGACAGGAAGGTTTGGGATGCCTCTAGGTACCTACACTTCATACATGTAGCTGTTAATCCTGTTTTCTCCAGTAACAGAGTCCTTTAAACCAGTGTTTCTCAACCCAGTCCTCAAGTACCCCCAACAGGCCATGTTTTGGGAATTTGTCTTAGAAAAAAATAGCTGTCCAAAATACGAAGCCATTGACTGATTTTAAGCACCTGTGCAAGATAAAGGAAGACCTGCAAACATGACCTGTTGGGGGTACTTGAGGACAGAGTTCAGAACCACTGCTTTAAACGATGTGAATATAAATGGTTGGTTGAAAGTGCACCTTCCAGTTTTATGGTTTGCCAAAACTCCTGTAAGTGTCACATTTGTCACACCTTAATCTGTAGGGAAATGTGGAGAAAAAACAGATAATGATAGTGTGAATTGCCTATCCAATGCAATTTACTGACATGTCTGAGGGTGTAAATTCAAGAAGGAAATGAGTGCAGTGCTTAACACCTTGTTGACACAAAAACAAAACATGTACATGTTGGTCATTTTGGCTAAGATATATACATTATATATATATATATATATATATATATATATATATATATATATATATATTATACAGTGTATATGGTAATATATAGTATATCTATCTGTTTATATATGCAGGCTATAGATATAGATATATATACAGTATATATATTGTGAATTTATATGAAATAATTTGACCATATTTTTCTAAACGTACTTGTTGAATTTGCAGCTGACTTTGTTGACATCAACTTCAGTTAAATGCTTATGAATGAGGATGGGATAGCAAAGAAACCACATTTCTTATTTGTGCTAAGTTTGATTTTACATTACTCAACCTTGAACATCTTTTTTTTTTTTTTTTTTAGAATCCTATTATTTTCTTTTTTCACCAGGGTTTTGTATGTTATTTGCCAGTAGGGCCTCTTGCCATTTACCTGTTATTGAAATCATGGTCACTAAGCATCTAGTGGAGGTTGGAGAAAAACAAGGCTATTTGTCTGGTTGCTGCCTGTGGCAGGAACATCTTTAAATACCAAGTTACTCTTTCAAGATGATGTATGATGGACGTTTTCAGAATATCCAGATTGGCAATACTTTCTACTTTTTTTATATTTACAGTGTTGAGCTTTAATAACAGCCTTCCTAAGAAACCACACAATTCTTTGAATACAGGAATATGATTACATTTTATCTAATCTAGTACAGAACAGGTGGGTTAGATGTATAAATAATACAAATATATTATTGTTTTTAGGACATTCTATAACTGCTAGACACCCAGGTAGCAAGAGAGCTGGACATATACAGTATATATGCTGCTGATCTGAGTGGATGCAGTTCATGCCTCCTTACTCCCAGGAATGACCTAAAGTCACACACTTGACATCACAAATCTTCAACAATACTTTGCAACAAGGATAACAGCAACTGTGTAATGCATGGGAGGATAGAACACACAGCATGCTGGCACTACAAGTTCCTGCAAAATGACAGCATGGGGATTGTTATCATTGACAGATATTACTTCTGCCAGTTGTTTGACACATAACTTGTGGAATACATTTAAGAGTTGCAAGTACCATGCAGCCGTTAAATAAACAGTTGGGAACTAAGGAAAAGCATGGAACCTCTTGAAAGAATTCAATGGTCTGTACCGCAATATAACTGGAGCAATGTGGCCTGACCACCAATAAGCAGGGCCGTCCTTAATATTGACTGGACCCCGGGCAAACCTTTCTTTGGGCCCTCCCCCCACTCTGAGACATACAATAAATAGCAGCTAGACTCAAAATCAGTTTACTGTAGCAAATCAGGCAGCGCTTGTGATTGTTGCCAGAGGCCACAGCATATCATTACCGCTCACTGACTGGTTGCTAGAAGTTACAGCACACATTACAATTCACTGATTAGTTGCTACGTTACAACACATTTCTGTTTGCTGATTGGTTGCTAGAAGGTGCTGCACATCATTACTGCTAACCAATTGGTTGCTAGAGGTTAATGCACATCCTTACTGCTCACTGATTGGTTGCTAGAGGTTACATGCATACTGCTCACTCATTGGTTGCTAGAGGTTACTGCACATTATCACCACTCACTGAGTGGTTGCTAGAGGTTACTGTGCATCATTACCACTTATTGTATGCCAGAGGTTAAAGCACATAATCTCCCAACCGCTTGCACACCATGAACTGGGGAGGTGAGGGGACCCATCAATAGACAGAAAACACCTACAAGTTGCTTTTAGCAATGAGCAGAGTAGAGCACATACAACTATGAAGGTTAACTGAGTTCAGGTAGGAACAGAGTCCAATGTGAGCAGTATCCCTGAGGACAGACTCCCAGAAATAAATGGCTAGTCATGCTGCTTGCAGTAGAGCAGTGTTGAGGGGTGAGCTGCGTACAGAGTGCAGGATTGGGGGGTGTAATTTGTATGGAGTGCAAGGTTGAGTGGTGCGCTATGTACAGAATGCAGGGCTTAGGGGTGCGCTATGTACAGAGTTCAAGGGTGTACTATGTATAGAGTGCAGGGTTGAGGGGTCAACTATGTACAGAGTTCATAGTTGAAGGGTGTGCTACAGAGTTCAAGATTAATGGGTGTGCACCATTCCACCCCCCCCTTCAGTACACAGCATTCCTCCTGCACCATTGCACCCCCCTTCAGTACACAGCATTCCTGAGACAAGGATGGACTTGAGTCAATTGGAAGTATCAACATACACGAG
>BLSH010123622.1:847233-858537 GCA_018402905.1 Glandirana rugosa | reverse complement strand
ATGTGTATAAGAGACAGCCTGCATTATCCCCCCCCCAGTACACAGCATTCATCCTGCATTACCCCCCAGTACACAGCATTACTCTTGCACCATTCCACCCCCAGTACACAGCACTCCTCTGCAACAATATCACCCGCCCCTGCCTCCAGTCCAGACTGCATTACCTAATAATCATCAGAGTTGAGCTGCACAAGAGATGCTGCAACATGCATGTCCGTGGAGGAGTTTCTTATCCCCCGCCCCCTCCCTACTCTGCACTCATATACAGTTCAATGTGCAGAGCAGGGAGAGATGTAAGGGGGAGTAGCGCTGTCACTTGTAAACATAGGTGTGCGCAGCCTATTGCATTAGGGTGTGCACCACAAAAGCGAAAACAAACATGAGTGTGTGTGTGTATGTCAGAAGGGCAGAGGACAGTGTCAGTAGGGCAGAGATCGTGTCAGTAGTCTAGTTTTATTTATTTTTTACAATTTTGTTTTTTTATTATTTTTTTTTACAATGTTATATTTTATTGTTTTTTTTACAATTCTTTTAGGAGCCCTGCTGGGGGACTGTGGTGAAATATCAGGGGTCTAAACAGACCCCTGATGCCTCAGTTTTGAGACAGAGAAAGAGACTGAGGACAGAGATTCCCCAGTCCCTTTCTCTGCAGCCAGGTAGCAGGGGGAATCTGCACAGTACAGGTTGAGTAGGGCACACCTGCCACCCTATGTGCGCACGCCTATGCTTGTAAATATGGAAGCAGCGCTTCTGTATTAACAAGTGACAGTGGCAAGCAGCTCAGCACTAGCAAGTGACAATCGCCGGAGAGGATCTCCAGCTGAAAAAAAATCTGGCAGGCAGCACGGGCTCCAGAGGCAGCTCAGCTGCTTTGGGCCCCCTACAATGGCTGGACCCAGGGCAAATGCCCCGTTTGCCCTGCGTTAAAGACGGTCCTGTCAATAAGGTACACATAGGGGTTGATTTACTAAAAGCAAATAGACTGTGCACTTGCAAGTGCAGTCACTCCAAAGCTTAGTAAATGGGGTAAAGCCTCACTCTGCAAAGAATAACCAATCACGTGCAAGGAAATAAAAAAAAACAGAATTTTTGCTTGCTCATGATTGGATGATGGAAGTCAGCAGAGCTTCTGCTCATTTACTAAGCTCTGGAGCAACTGCACTTTGCAAAGTGCACAGTTTATTTGCCTTTAGTCAGGGTGGATTTGATTTAAATCAAGTCGATTTCAATCAGGACTTAAATCATGATTTAAATCACCAGTAAAAAGGCTTGATTTAAATCAACTCAAATTAAATCATAATTTTTAAAGAGCAGCTATCATCTCTGTCCCTCAGCGGCTCCTCCTCTGACTAGCTGTTGACTCACCGACAGCCCCATTCACTTTAATGGGACGGCTGGTGATGCCGCAGTGACAAGGTGAGGGACGTGGTGGCAGCAGGTGAGTGGATGCCCGCTAACAGGCACTGCCATGGTGGATCTGAAGGTGCTCTTTAAATGTAAGGATTTATTCTTGCTGGTAGTTAGAATCTTTAATATCTGCAAACAAAATGAAGGTTTCCTATTTAGAATAATTAGCTGTCAGGTTAGTAAAACAGCGATATCAGAACTGATTCAATCATACAGTTTGTAGTGTACATAGATTTGCAAAACAATGGGCTAAAGGAAAATTCCTGAACTTTGTTTTATCTCATGGTTACTGTGACATTATGTGAATGCATCATTGCAGTGCATGTTATCTCAGGTTGCAGAGCTTGGATTCATTGAAGGAGTTTACCAAAAATGTAAATATTGCAGAATATACAGCCTCATGCTACATAACTAAGCTCCATTTCATGCTGAATAAACTAAATTATTAACCACTTCAGCCCTGGAAGGATTTACCCCCTTCCTGACCAGAGCACTTTTTGCGATATGGCACTGCGTCGCTTTAACTGACAATTGCACGGTCATGCGGCGTTGTACACAAATAGAGCTTTCTTTTGGTGGTATTTGATCACCTCTGTGGTTTCTATTTTTTGCGCTATAATCAAAAAAAGAGAGACAATTTTGAAAAAAAAAATATATATATATTTCTTACTTTTTGCTATAATGCATATCCAAAAAAAAAAAAAAATAAATAAAAAAACTAATTGGCCGATATATATTCTTCTACATGTTTGTGGTAAAAAAAAAAATCGCAATTGGCGTTTATTGATTGGTTTGCGCAACAGTTGCCGTGTTTACAAACCATGAGAATTCATTTATGACTTTTTACTATTTTTTTTTTTTTACTGGTAATGGCGGCGATCTGCGATTTTTATTGGGACTGCAATATTGCAGCGGACACGTCGGACATTTTTGACACTTTTTTGGGACCAATGACATTTATACAGCGATCAGATCTTTAAATATCCACTGATTACTGTATAAATGTCACTGGCAGGGAAGGGGTTAACCTGCATGGGGCAATCAAGGGGTTAAGTGTGTTCCCTAGGCTTGTTCTAACTGTATGGGGGCTGGGCTGGCAGGGGCATGACAGATCTAACTGATCCCGATGACAGGGATCAGTAGATCTCTGTCATGCTGCCTGTCAGAATGATGTAACAGCTGTTCCCTGTCCTTCCTCTCTGGAAGGCGATTGCAGGTCGCCGGCGGACATTGAGTTTATAGATGGCGATCTGTGCAGCGGAGCCAACTTGCCGCAGTAAATGCACGCAAGATGGTCGGCAAGTGGTTAAATTTACAATCGCCTGATTGCTTATCAATACATATATGGTCAATACTGAAAGGCTTGTCAGACATTTCTTTCTATGCCTCCGTTGGTGAGGCTTCCTGTCCCTCCACCTTCCACAATGGAAACACAGAGAGCAACCCTTTAAGATTTAAATAAACTCTTGATAGCCATGAAGAGTAGATTGATAGAGATGCCTTCACAAAGGGGTTGATTTACTAAAACTGGAGAGTGCAAAATCTGGTGTAGCCAATAAGCTTCTAACTTCAGCTTGTTCAATTAAGTCTTGGCACAAAAACTGGAAGCTGATTGGTTTCTGTGCAGAGCTGCACCAGATTTTGCATTATACGGTTTTAGTAAATCAACCCCATAGTGTAGCAGCTTTAAGTGCTCTTCTGGTGAATCCTGATTGAGCAAAGCTCTGTCACCTTCAAGTATGTCCATGTTTTCCCGCTTCTTCTCACCTCTACACATTCCCATTGGCAAATTGCTACAATGGTCTGCCTCACCAACAATACAAATGTGGGAGAGGTGGGAAGGCTGCAGGCAAGTGTTGGCAGCACTGGGAAATGTCAAAGCTTTGTTTCATCAGGGTAGAGTGAGGGTGCCTAAAGGGGCTCAATGTATGTGATGCTAGAAAACTATCATTATCTGACAATAGCAATCTCTACATTTTTGACAGGTATACTTTAATGCACACTAGTCAGCTATACTGCTTTAACCATTTAGGCAAAAGGGGCAGCTGCCTTTATGTTTATGTGCAAGGTGGCCCACCAGACCCAGAGCAATTTATAGCCCTTTAACAACCCCATGTTACTAGATCTTAGATCTTTGCGTCATGGTCAGTCATAGAAGCATTCTTGGTGGCTACTATGATAGTAAGAAGTAATGTAAATGTCTCACTCAATAACAAGAGTGCTCGCTGGTAAGTTCATCGGGCACTATATATAAATCTGAAATCTACTAAAGTTTGCAATTGTTAGATACACTTGAAAAAACACAGGGCTGGATTTTTTTCCTGCATTGGACATGGAAAATGTCAAGTCTCAACATGCATGATGTCATTTGTAGTTATAAAAAGCTGATAATGATCTCCTTCTCTTTCTCTATATTTGGTATTAACAAGCCATATGGGATCGAATGAGATGGCGGCCAACCAGGGATATTTGCTCTTGGTCCACCAGTGTGTTAAAGGAGGCTTTATCAAAACTGTCCCAATATGCTCAAAAAAAAAGCCTGAAAACATTGCATTGTAAAAAAAAAAGCATTACTGAAGCCATTTCACACTATTGGTCCTCATACTGAGAACTTGCCAGAGACAGGATTGCTCTTCAGAGTTAAATAGGTTAGAACATTACTTACTATACATCAGGGGCGTTGCTAGGGGGTGGCTATTGGGGCTATAGCCCCGAGTCTGGGGCCCATAGCCCCGAGTCTCTTACCGGGTGGGTGCAGTTCTGCAATTAGCAAGTATGTCTCTCTGGGGACCCTGATGCAAGGGGAATCCACACTCGAGTATGTAACAATATATATATATATATATATATATATATATATATATATATATACACACACACAGACACACACTTGTATATTATATACATGTGTAGGCCCACTCAAGTGTATGACTTTCTTTACTTTGCTGCTATGGGCCCTAGCCCCAGATCTTTTGTAGACCTAGCAATGCCCCTGCTGTACATGTTTCCATGTGCTGCTCCCTTGCTGGCCAGTTGATCAAAACACCATCTAGCCAAAGGGAGTGCAAGGCATGGAAGCAACTGAGTATTGTCTCAGTAGTTTCTAGTGATGCTGTCACTGATGAATTAACACTGGTGACAGGATTGCTAGTGTGACATGGCACTTCGAACAATAAAACATTACTGGCCATTGATTAATTATTGGTTACTGTGTTGTTACTCTGCAGCTTGATTAAAAGCAGATATTCCTGGAAACAATCAGTAGTGCCCTGAGGGTTATAGGGAGAAGTGATTGGCAATCTACGCTATAAAAAACATTGCATATTCTTCACTGACTTCCACATACCACCTTTTTTATCACTAAATACAACAAACAGAAGAAGGGTTGCACAAGCCTAGACACAACAGAAGAGGTTCCCTGCAGCTTGGAAGGTCAGCTTGACAAAAAAATAATAATAATAATGCGGTCTTTTATGAACTATGCTGTGTTTTCTTTTTTATTAAAGTCCTTTCATTCACTTAAGAGAGTAGCAAAATACTGTCTTTTATTCTGAATAGCACAACATGATGAAACATTCCTATTTATATTCTGAGAACAAGATCTGAACCCTTTCTCTCTCAAAAAAGATGGAAATGCATTAATGTGCAATTTATTGCAATTTGAAATGGGTATGTGACAGGAAAATTATTATAATGAGAAGTATGTTTATTATTTTTTTTTCTCTGAATCACACTTGAAAATTAAGCTCCTGAAATTATTAATTTAGTTTTATAATACAGAAAGTTTTAGTTTAGTGAGCACAACAAAATTTCAGCTGCATTCAGTATTAATTACGGCTTTGAAATGCCTTCATAATTACACGAATTAGCCATTAACAGTTAAAATTCAACTTAATTAAACTGCGCTGGCATTGTAGAACTGTCAGTCTTTGTTACCTTAGGTAAATATGTAACTGTTATAAAGCAGGGTTTCTTAAAGTATACTTATGGGTAGAAAATATTTAGAAATGTAACACCTAAATTGTTTCTCTTTTGATCTAAACCCAAAACTATTTTTTTTTTCATGTTGGAGAGAGTAAGGGAGGGCTACAACCCTATCAGGCTTATTTTTTTGCCGGCTTTGTTCCATTGGAGAGATTAGCCTTCAACTTCTGTGCCAAAGCAGAAACAGGAAGTGAGAGGAAATTCCTCAAAGCGAGGGAATCCCTGGTTGTCACCAGAACCCGTGTCCCCTTTTGAATATTTCCCCTTCATTACTGTTATGAGGCTGACCCATTATTAAAAATAAGAGGCTTATTTTTTTGCCATCTTTATTCTATTGGATAGATTTTCCTTCATTTTGTGTCCAACAGCCGAAAACAGGAAGTGAGAGGAAATCCCTCAAAGTGAGGGAATCCCTGGTTGTCAACAGAACCAGTATCCCCTTTTGAAGATGTACCCTTCATTACTTTTATGAGGATGACCCAAAATGTTGGATTTTTAGAAGAAACAGGAGAAACAAGAGGGCGAATCCTCCTAACAATGCACAAACACAAACAGACCAATGCAGCAATGCAGTCAGTATGCTGGCCAATGGAAAGAGCTGATGATAACTTCATCTCTACTCTTTTTACCATAACATACAAAGCAGGACGCAGGGTGGATAACATGATAGAAGTTGTCCTATGTTGAGAATATGCAGTTTATATATTGGTATTTTGGTTTCAATACTATTTTCCGTGATTTCCACATTTTATGTTTATTTCTAACATTAAAGGGCCAGATCACTCTGTTTTGGGAAGATGTCCCCTTCCCGTGCTTATCTTCCATTCACTTCCCACTCATACAGCCACCAAGAGGTAAGGAAAGGACGCCCTGTGTAAGCTCTAATATTGGTGTAGCACTACCCCTGTAGGAGTTGCAAATGTCAGGGTTCCCCACTGCTGCATAGCCAGTCACATAGCATTTCCTTCTTGCATCTGGACACAGAAAACAGTCTTTGCTTTTATTTGTTGTTTTATTAGGGGATAATAACATGGATGGGGTGGGGATTTTGGGATGCCCAACTTAATAAGTAACAAATAACTACAGAACCAGGGACAACTTCCTCCCTTATTTACAGCTTTCACTGAATCCTCCGGCATAAATCATGATCCTTTGTACACCTCTGCTGGGTTTACTCCTTTAGAAGCTAACAGTTCTTATGTTATTTTAATCACAGCCCCTTACAGGCTAGTAACTCTCAGTCCTTTGGAAAAATAGCACATGTGGAGTGAACTGCTCCCTGAACACTTTCAGCTACCCTGTAGTCACTGATCCCAGCTCTACACCTTGAAGGAAATGCTAGCCCACCTGGCTGCCATTCCACCAGCCCACCTGGCTTCTTCTTCTCATTCTACATGACTGACACGCTCTGGAGATCTCCCATAGCAAGGTTAGATGAAGACTTAAGCACACCACTGTCTTCAAGAGAGACCTGCTACAGATGGCAGTCTCTCCCCTTGTCTGTCCCTGCACCATGCTGATCTACTCACTCTGTCTCTCTTTTGCTCCTTCTGCCTCTCCAGAAAGTTTTCCTCTGACTGCCTCCTGTAGTAGGATCCTTCCAGGCCAGTCACCTGAGCTCCTCCACTACAGACTCTCCCAGCACTGCTTCTCCATCTTCCTCCCAACTCCCCTGCTGGCATGGCTCATGTCTATTTAAGGGCTCCTGAGTTCCCTGCCAGGCCCATTTCCTGGGGATTGGCTAAAAGCCCCTCCTAAATATGCAAGACAACCCTTATAGCTTCTGCCCACTAATTTCTAGAATATTCTCCAACATTCTAGAACAGTGGCTCTCAACTCCTGTCCTCAGGACCCACTAACAGGCCAAGTTTGCAAGATGACTGAAATACATCACAGGTGATATCATTTGCTGCTCAGTGATTGCAGTATTCTAGTCTGCATCTCCCCAAGTTAATACTTAAAATCTGGCCTGTTAGTGAGTCCTGAGGACAGGAGTTGAGAACCACTGTTCTAGAACCAGGGGGAAGCACCAGAGAGCTACCTGGATGAGTCACCCAGCCCTAAACTCTAATAACCCTGGCCCAGATTCCGTGGCTCAGGCTTAGCCTTGGGGCAGACTATGGTTTACCTGCACTACCGCTAGTTGCACACTAGAGGGTGCTACATTGGATTACAAAGTCTCTCACCTACCACTGTGTCACAGTACTAGTCCAATCACCAAGCCCTAGCACTGTCACATGAGATGTAGGGAAGTAAATCACATGCTACTCCAAACTTGGATATATTGAATATGCTTTTCATTTTCAAGAGATGAACAGAGCATCTGGGAAGCGAAAGAAAGATGAGTATGTGTAACTGACAAGGGGCCATTAAAACAAACCTATTGCTTTACCCTGTATTGGAAAACTACAGGTTTGCCTTAAAGGCAAAACTTTTTTCATTGCTCTGGATAGAGCAAGGGACTGTTATAACCCCTATCATTTTTTAATCATGTGTGTCCCATAGGGGAAATTTTCCTTCATTTCCTGTCCCATAGCCAAAAGGGGAAGTGAGGGGAAATCCCCCCCCCCCCCTAAAGTGAGGGATTCCCAGGGTCCTGGAAGATATGCCTTCTATTACTGTTTTGATGTCAACCCAAAATTTGGGATTTTCTTTTACTTTCACTTTCCATGATAATGGGAAACAGGAAAAACAGAGAGCAATAAAAAATGACTTGTGTTCTAATCCCTCTTTATTCACTAGACAAGTTTTGTCTTTAGTTACACTTTAAGCAAGGAGCTCCTATTACTGAAATCCAAGTGATACAGGACTTGGGTGTATTATTCAGTCAAAGTCCATCCATAACTGAAATATCAATTTTAAGACCTTAATACTGAGGGTGATCCTACATGCTGCCTGCACAGGATCATCATCATGAGTTGTCATGCTGTAGACAGGCCAGCCACCAGCAGCATAGTAATGGCCCTAGAACTTAAATTGGAACTATGCACACATTTCTTTTTTTCATTTTGGATAGAGCAATGGAGGGTTATAACCACTGTCAGATTTTTTTTTCACCATCTGTATCCAGTTGGGGAAATGTCCCTTCACTTCCTGTACCATAGACAATCAGGAAGTGAGAGGAAATCCCTGCAAATTAAAGGAATTCATTGGGAACCCCCAGCTCACCAGAACTAGTGGGATTTTCTATTACTTTCAATGTCAATGGTAAACAGGTTAAATGGAGAAGGTGAATCTCCTAAACGGGGGTACAGATCACAATGAAACCTGACAGGTGTTCTAATCCCTCTTCACTCCATCTAAAACTAAAAAAAAAAGGTTTGCCATTAGTTATACTTTAATTAATTGCTACAGTGCTGGTGGTCAGTCTGCCCGGACCATGGCAATGCATGACATTGATTCAGGGCAAACTGCATCTTGTGTTTTCAGCAACCCACCTTAGTTGAAAAGTGCTGCATAGATAAAACAAGCATTTAAGGAAGGGGGCCCACAGCTCGGATCATTTCTGTAGCCTGAAGTTCAGTTTTAAAATCGTCATAATATAAAACAGTGGTGGCCACTCCATAAGGGGCGCATGGGCACTGCCCCCCTATCCATTGTCTGCCCCCCAATCTACATACAAGGACGACGGACTATGGATTCCAATGGGGTGGAGGGGGGGTTTGAAGCACATTATTAGAACCAGAGGCTCTAATAGGCTTCAAAATAGGGTGGGCTCCGGGTGCAGAGCATTGCACCTAAAGCCCACCCAGTTGTGTGAGGATAACGAATAAACATTCGTTATAGCCACACTAATCCTCCTCCTGGCCAATCAGGAAGTCATAAGACTCCCTGGCGAATCGTGTCTGAGGACATACTTCCTGTTTCTGTTTGGCCAGAAGGAGAATGTCTCCTGTGTGCTCTGGCCCCAGCTCTTCCTTCTCCTTGCCTCCATGTCTGGCTCCATAAGGTAAGCTAGCCTCTCCGGGGACCGCCTCCACCCTGTTTCCCACGGGGGTGTGGGCTGATCACCACCACCCATCTCCTGATTGGCGCCGTCCTCTCACGTGTGTGGGGGGGGGCTTGCTGATCGCTGCCGTCCGTGTCTGGGGGGGTGTTGGTGTGCTGCCATACCCAAAATAGTGAGCATTAGCCGCCATTGCTATAAAAGATTACTTTTTCATCATTTTGATTTTTAGCCAAAACTGTTCTTTAGGACCTATTCAACTGAATATGAAAGAAGAGGGCTGGTCATTTCATAACTACTTACATGTGTTTGGCTTGCCTAGTGCAAGCATAGCTAAAAAAAACCCCCAAAAAACAAAACCAAACAATTGTTTTTTAAGTTCATGCTATAATTGTGGTTTGTGAAGTTCTGTTGAGAAAACAGTACCACTGCATCTGTAATACATGACAAAAACAAATTATAGTAGCAATGTCTCCTTATACATAACCTGCGTGCTATAACTTACTCTAATTCCCGGTATTTCTTTACGTTGAAATGGTGATAAAAATGAAATCAAGTCAATCTGTGTGACAGCTCGAGTGATTTGACAAAATGCATTATCTTTGGATGGTTGTCAGAAATGATTTTCTTGAAAATGAATAAAGCAGTCATTTGTGAATTTTCAGATAGAAGATCTGCAGGTACAGGGAATTAATCAAATGGTAACACTGACTCCTCTGTTGAGGTGGAGAAGATTTATGACTATTTTTGGTCCAGGAGCATAAGACGCATCGTTCTGATTGGTCTGTTAGCTGGTGGAACGTATTTGCTGTATTGCTGTCATTTAAGCTACAGCATTTTTGATGGAGATTCATTTTACCTCTGAGCATGACAAAGGTGTTTGCTACAGTATTCCTGTTTTCCAGTGGTCAATTCACTTGATGACATTCTCACAATTTACCGCAGATGTTTTTCTTCAGGATCTAGTTCAGGGATGATGTCTCTGTGTTATTTACAGCTGCTTTTTGAAATGCTTGAATACAGCAAGTAACCTTTTAGTTTAGATGTGTTTTCCAGACCAAACTGTAGTTTGCTCTCTGCTTCTGATTTCTGTACCCTTACTTGTGATAAGCAGGAGTCCACCTCTCCTACAGATATACAATTTTCCTGGGATGTAAGCAGCTAAATTAGAATGGACGGCACAAGAATTTTAATCAAGTGGTAATGTAAACTCGGTAAGAGAATATACTCTTGATTAACAATGACTTGGGGCCCATTTAGATCTATGTGTGTGTGTAGAGCTGCATTGTTGGCAATGTTATATGGTGCCTTGTCATGCATGGACACAAGTTTTCAATTTGTTTTCAAAATTAGAGTTTGGCGTGGATAGGTTTAACAGTCATTGATTGAGACTAGTTAAGTTAATAGCTTTTGCCGGTACAGTAAGATCTTGGATTGCGAGCATAACTTGTTCCAGAAACATGCTTGTAATCCAAAGCACTTGTATATTAACCACTTGCCGACCGCCGATCGGCATTTGACGGCGGCAAAGTGGCTCGTTCCCGCAAATCGCCGTCATACGACGGCGGCTGCGGGAACGTGTATAGTGAGCGCGCGCGCGCCGCCGGAGGCGCGCCCGCGCGCTCACTGTGTCCAGGGGGGGCCAGGGAGCGGGTGCGGCGGCTTCGATTGCCGCCGGCCACCCGCGATGCCCCCCCGGAGCGAATGAGCGGAGGTCCGTGTATGTAAACACGGACCTCCGCTCTGTGTGAGGGGGAAGGGCTGTGATCACAGCCTTCCTTTACGTGAAGGCTGTGATAACTTCCCTTCCCCAGATAGGCAGTCCCCCATACAGTTAGAACACGCCCAGGGAACATAGTTAACCCTTAGCGCGCCCCCTGCAGGTTAACCCCATTCACTGCCAATGACATTTACACAGTAATCAGTGCATTTTTATAGCACTGATCGCTGTATAAATGCCAATGGTC
>BLSH010123622.1:834262-847203 GCA_018402905.1 Glandirana rugosa | reverse complement strand
CAGATCGCCGCCATTTTTAGTAAAAAATAAAAAAAAATTAAAAACCCCAAAAATGAATTCTCATCATCCGTAAACGCGACCACTTTTGCGCAAACCAATCAATAAACGCCGATTGCGATTTTTTTTATCGCAAATATGAGGAAGAATATAAATCGGCCAAAAACGGTGAAAAAAAATGTTTTTTTATATTTTTTTTTTGGATTTGTATTTTAGGAAAAAGTAAGAAATTTGTTTTTTTTTGCAAAATTGTCGCTCTTCTTTTGTTTATAGCGGCGATCAGAAATGACGCAGCGGTGATCAAATACCACCAAAAGAAAGCTCTGTTTGTGGGAAAAAAAGGACGCAAATTTTGTTTGGGTACAACGTCGCACGACCGCGCAATTGTCAGTTAAAGCGACGCAGCGCCGAATCGCAAAAAGGGCTCCGGTCCTAAAGCTGGAAATCCTTCCGGGGCTGAAGTGGTTAAAGCAAATGTCCCCATAAGAAATAATGGAAACTCAGTTGATTCATTCCATAACCATTTATTCATAAGTCCTTCACGCATTCAGGGTAAAGCTGTCCACATAGACCATCCTCTGCACCGCCAGCTCTCACCGCTGTCAGTCTGCAATCGTGACCGGGAAGACATCCCTGCAGTAGAGCGATGATCTGAAAGTGAGGCTTGAAGCGCTTGTGGAACACAGCATGGAAGGGCTGATGTTGATAGCGGTGCTGAGGATGGTCTATGTGGACAGCTTTACCTTGGATGCCTGCATACTTAGATATGCCTGGTTTAATCATCAACCATGTGAGTTGCTAAAATGTACTGTCATTAAATGTAACCATATTGCTACACATTCAGATGTGGCTCTCTTCTCTTTTATACTCAGTTGTGATATGATGCTACTTGTATATCAAGACATTGCTCGTTTATACAAAGTTTTACTGTATATTAAACACATGTTGTGTGCAATTTGATGTGCTGCCGTTTACTTCTTTGGGCCTCCCAACGTGCTTAAACATAGAAAAGCAAGTATCTCATATTTTTCAAAAGACAGGCAGTCCCCAGGTTACAAAGAAGATAGGTTATGTTGGTTTGTTTTTAAGTTAAATTTGTAAGTTGGAACAGGTACATTTTTTAAGTGTAACTCCAGCCAAAAAAATAATTTGTATGTTTTTTGGATAGCATAGTTTGGTTAACACCGCTGTGACGTTTATTTTGCTGAATGTGTCCCTGTTCAGAATATTTCACCTTACTTTCTGTCCGTGTGACAATTGGATCTTGAAAATTTTGGGTTGTTGTGGAAACTAGGATTGGTGATAAAGCTTCTGTGGAGACAACTTTTTCCCAAGATAACTCTTACAGGAGTGAATTTCCCTTCCTAGGGGTAGATTTCTTCTCACTTCCTGTTGTCTACCTCCATTCGTATGAGTCGTATGTAACTCAGATTTTTGTAGATCGGGACTGCCTGTACACTGCACTGCAGCCGTAAGATAGGAAAAGACACCATCTTTGTTATGATGGACCATGACTATAGGGTTGATTTACTAAAATTGGAGAGTACAAAATCTGGTGCAGCTCTGCATAGAAATCAGTCAGCTTCCATGTCTTTTTGTCAAAGCTAATTGAACAAGCTGAAGTTAGAAGCTGGTTGGCTATCATGCACAGCTGCACCAAATTTTGTACTCCCCCATTTTTAGTAAATCAACCCCATTGTGTTTTAGTGCATTGGAGAGCATGCATTAAAATGCAGGAGTGTAAAGGGGCCTTCAGGAGCTAAACATGATTTTTTTTAAGTTTACATTTTATTTTAACTTCTTTTAGGAGCTTAATTGTGATAATATGCTCATTCTGAAGGTTGTAGATGTGATGTTATCCAGAGTTATGGCTGCAGTAATTTCCAGTGCTTACAGACAGCTGGTAAATGTCTAACCTCATTGATATTTGTAGTGAGGTTTAGGGACATCATATTCCTGTTTATTATGTAAGATACTAAGGATCTATACACATATCTGTGCTTTATTGTTTAAAAAATTGTTTGTTTCATGTTGGATGAAGGTTTCAGCAAAATGCATCTCTTAGGCTGGATGCACACCATTGCGGTGCGAATTCCAGCCTCTCTGCTGCCGGGAAGGGACGGAGCCGCCGTTCGGCGGCTCCTGTCCATTCCCACAGCGCAGCAGCTGCGGGGGGAGAGATGGGGGAGGAGCCGCGAGCAGGGGAAAATATCCCCGTTCAGTGCGGAGTGCATCTCCGTGTTAGATGCGCTCCCACTGGACTCAACGGGCTGGGAATTCGCACCGCATTGCACAAAAAACGTGTGCGGTTTTTGTGCAATGCGGAGTGCGAATGCACCGCACAGATGTGAACTGGACACATTGAAAACAATGTGTTTTCAAGTGTCCTGCGAATTGGATGCGGTTTAAGCCGCATCCAATTCGCATAGGTGTGAACCCAGCCTTATAGGGATGAATGGGACCTATGTGAGCACATTAGAACTACAACATTCATAGGATTGGACTACATGTAAAATCCAGAAGTACGAATGTAGCCTAATACTAGATACACAGATTGCAATCAGATTGTACAATCTTATTTGGATCTATGAATGAAGACATAATGCAAGGGCCTGCCTGTCTGAATTTCTTAGTGAGGCCCCCATCACTACATCGTTTTTGGTAAATCTAAAGGAGATTGTGCAGATATAACAAAGTCAGAATTGCGTAGCCAGTTTAAGACTGGTAAACAATTTTGAATATGTGAATTAATGAGCTTGTCAAGCCCAGACAAATTGCAGTGCTCAAGAGTGGTCTCATAAACCAGGCTCAAAATGGATAAAAAACTAAAAGTACCAAATAAAAAATAAAAAACAAGGGATGAAGATTGTGGAAAAAGATTAGTAAATGACAATACTACTGATGTATACGAACAGTGTTAAAAGGTTTGCATAGGATAGCCCTGAGTGCTAAACACAGCTAAAACTAGGAACTGCAGCTAGAAGACCAGAGAGGGCGCTCATCAGGGGCGTAACGATAGGGGTTGGGATTGCAACCGTGCCCCATGATCCAGGGGACCCGTGTGCCTCCCTTGTACACCTGGATAGGAGGGATGGCAGGGGCGGCATTTAGAAGAACCAATCTCCTCTTTTTTCCCCCTAATGCAGGAGATTGGTTCCTCTATATGCTGCCCCCGCTGCCCCCCATCGCCCCTCCTATCCAGTTTACTTGTCTTCTGCTGTTCCCAGGGTCCCTGTTTGCTTTCCTGGTCCCCCCACAGAGCTGCTGTCTTCCCCTTCCTCTCTCCTGCCAGCTGCTGTAGAAGATATGTCATTATGGAGAGATGGGAATGGTTCACTCATAACTGAAGCATAGTACACTGTTTTTACTATACTTCCATTTCTGAATGAATGGGAGACTCGGTACTCAACTATTTCTGTCCATTCATTCTGTGCAGCTGAGGTTACACAGATGTAGATTGAGAGCTGAGGTTTGTTTAGAACCCTGATATCTCATCACAGCCCCCAACAGAGCTCCTAAAAAAATGTAAAAAAATAATAAAAATAAAATTGTAAAAATGTAAATAAAAATTAAAAACTACTGACACCAGTGAGGGAACTATCAGGATTGCAAAGGTTGCAATTGCGACCGGGCCCTGGAATTTCACCACCATGGGGAGGCCCGAAGATGGCAGTAAGGGGGCCCACTGCAGAACTTGTGAAAGGGTGGCCCGCTGCGGGACCGTAATAAAGGGACCTGTGATGGGAGTAAAGGGCCCCAGGATCAGGGGGAAGAGAGAAGGGCCCTGGCCAAGGGTCAGGAGGGGCCCTTCATAATCTCTTGCCCTTAAGGTTCTAGTTACGCCTCTGGCGCTCATTTTCCAACCACTGCAAGAAAACAAAAGAAACAACAGCACAACCCCATAGTGTATTTTAGATTAGCAAAAGATTTAGCAAATATTATGTTAGAAGACTTGTGTTCTTAAAATATTGGAATTTTTAAGGAGTAATATAGCAGCTCAACTACTGCCGTAAAAGTAAAACGAAAGGCAAAACTTTTTTTTTCAGTTGGATAAAGTGGAAGAGGGTTATACCCCCTGTGTGTTTTATTTTCTCCCAGCAGTGTGCCATATGAGAGATTTCTCCTCACTTCCCGTCCCGTAGCCAAAAAAGGAAATCCATCCAAGGTAAAGGAATCTCTGGATGTCATTAGATACAAGGCCCCCATTGGAAGATTTCCCCTCTATTATTGTTCTGGTCGACAACCCACAATTTGGGATTTTCTTTCACTTTTACTCTCAGTTATAATGGGGAGTGTCCTTCTCCGCTCTATCTGAAGCTAAAAAAGATTTGCCTTTGTTATACTTTAAAGAATGACTTTGGGCATATACAGTTATAATGTGAACTGGTCTATTGAACCTTTATAACTTGCAAATTTTCACTTTTGAATGGAGTTTGCCTTTATGAGAATAATGTATATAACATATTGTTATAGGTACCTTAGGCTTAATAAAGGATCTATGAATAAATCATTAAAGCAGCTAAAAGAGCAAACTGCTAAGTGTGCATGCACTATTCATGCCAGCCCATTAGTAAGATAAGAATCAGAATAATGTGATAAGCTTACTGCAGTTCGAACGTAGAGATTTGCACTAGGTGCTGCTTAATAAATACATCCTAAGACAGCCCTAAATATCTTGTGACTAAGATAAAGAATAAAAATACCAACTGTGCAATATAATGTAGGAAGTTGTGCGATAATAGCATTTTAAAAAAAATAAAACGTACAGACAGTATTACATTTTTTGGTGTTTTGAAAACTGTTGAAGACACCAAATGCTGTACTTTGAGAAGCAAAAGAGAGAATACACACAGTTGGATCATGAGTTCTAAAATAAAAAAAGAGAATTTCCTATGCTAAACATTCCACATGTCGTTCTTGGTGAGATTAGATTCCACACTCCGCAATAACACACTCTGGACGTGACTGAGGAAGCCGGTTCCCCAGTCATGTCCAGCGAGTGGTGGAATGCGTGGGAGGTGTATGTTAACCTAGCCACTTCCTGGAGCCAGCGGACTTGTACTGTTTTATATCAAGGCGTCTTTTTACTCTGCAACACCGTAAGTGTGATTTTAATTACTTTATAAATAAACGGGTCATTCTACACTATACTGGTTTCTCTCTCCTATGTATGAATGTGTGAACTTCAAAGGAAGGCTCTTAGGAAGTGTCATCCCATCTCTCTGTTCACCAGTCTACTAGCCTGAATGACCCACATGCAATATTGCTAAGGGGTCCTAATGTTCTGGTGAGTTCAACCACAAAGGGGGTGTGAAGCACAAGTCACTTTGGAGGGATCTGGGGAGCACTGAGCACTTTTTGAAGAATGTTTCACAGGAGCACTTTATGAGGAAATGAATGTACTGGGGACTCTGTTTATATACCACGGATTTTCACTTGCTACATGCTTGACACTATGAACTTTTTGTGATCTTCTTACTTATGAATTGTGTTTCACAGACTTTCACTGGCTACATGCTTGTCACAATTTATCACTGTGCAACTTTTATGGATTGTTTTTTGCAAAGTATGTTATGTTAAGCACTTGCACGTTATTACTTTCGGGTGTTATATTGCGCTGTGGTTTGTATCTTTGTTTTTTTGACGCTCAGTCATGAACAGCAACAATTAGCTCATTATTGATGGATTACAGCTTATCCAGCGTGGGTTAATTACTTATATACTTACTTACTTATATTATAGTGTACAACTTGGACTACAGCTTATCCAGCGCGGGTTAATTACTTATATACTTACTTACTTATATTATAGTGTACTACTTGTATAACAGTGTAAATTTGCTGTCCTCTCAAAAAAAACTCAACACACAACCACTTAAGGACCGGAAAGATTTGCCCCTTAATGACCAGGCCATTTTTTGCGATACGGCACTGTGTCACTTTAACTGACGATTGCGCGGTCATGCGACGTTGTACCCAAACAAAATTGACGTCCCCTTTTTCGCCACAAATAGAGCTTTCTTTTGGTGGTATTTGATCACCTCTGTGGTTTTTATTTTGTGCGCTATAAACAAAAAAAACTAAATTTTGGAAAAAAAAATTTTCTTTACTTTTTGCTATGAAACATTTCCAAAAAAAAACTAAAAAAAAATGTATTCATCAGTTTAGGCCGATATGTATTCTGCTACATATTTTTGGTAAAAAAAGAAATCGCAATAAGCGTATATTAATTAGTTTGCGCAAAACTTATCACGTCTACAAAATAGGGGATAGATTTTTGGCATTTTTATTTCTATTTTTTATTTTTTTACTAGTAATGGTTTACACAGGCAGAACCCCGTTCTGTCATTGTGGGGAACGATCGCGAGTGGACGGCGGACATTGAGTCTGCTCCACCCAATGATTGGCTGCTCTGCTGGCCAGTGGAAGCACGAGCGTGGCCCACAAAGGTGAGTTCCTGCGCCGCCGTACACCAGTAAAATGACGGCGGCTGGTCTTAAAGTGGTTAATTTCAAAACCGCTGGCAACAAAAGTGAGTACACCCTTAAGTGAAAATGCCCAAATTGACCCAATTAGCCATTTTTCCTCCCTGGTGTCATGTGACTTGTTAGTGTAACAAGGTCTCAGGTGTGAATGGGGAGCAGGTGTATTAAATGTGGCTTTATCGCTCTCACTCTCTCATACTGACCACTGGAAGTTCAAGATGGTAACTCATGGCAAAAGATTCTCTAAGGATCTGAAAAAAAATTGTTGCACTACATAAAGATGGCCTAGGCTATAAGAAGATTGCCAAGACCCTCAAACAGAGCTGCAGCATGGTGGCCAAGACCATACAATGGTTTAACAGGACAGGTTCCACTTAGAACAGGCCTCTCCATGGTCAACCAAACAAGTTGAGTGCATGTGCTCAGCATCATATCCACAGGTTGTCTTTGGGAAATAGACGTATGGGAGCTGCCAGCATTGCTACAGAGGTTGAAGGGGTGGGAGGGGGGGTCAGCCTGTCAGTGCTTAGACCATATACCTCACACTGCATCAATTGGTCTGCATGGCTGTCGTCCCAGAAGGAAGCCTCTTCTAAAGATAATGCACAAGAAAGCCCGCAGAGAGTTTGCTGAAGACAAGCAGACTAAGGAAATATATTACTGGAGCCATGTCCTGTGGTCTGATGAGACCAAGATAAACATATTTGGTTCAGATGGTATCAAGCGTGTGTAGTGGCAACCAGGTGAGGAGTACAAAGACAAGTGTGTCTTGCCCTGTACCGCAGGGCAGTGTTCCAACATGATTACGACCCCAAACACACCTCCAAGCTGACCACTGCCTTGCTAAAGAAGCTGAGGGTAAAGGTGATGGACTGGCCAAGCATGTCTCCAGACCTAAACCCTATTGAGCATCTGTGGGGCATCCTCAAACTGAAGGTGGAGGAGCGCAAGGTCTCTAACATCGACCAGCTCCTTGATGTCGTCATGGAGGAGTGCAAGAGGACTGCAGTGACAACCTGTGAAGCTCTGGTGAACTCCATGGCCAAGAGGGTTATGGCAATGCTGGAAAATAATGGTGGCCACACAAAATATTGACAGTTTAGGCCCAATTTGGACATATTCACCTAAGGGTATACTCACTTTTGTCACCAGCGGTTTAGACATAAACCACTTAAGGACAGAGACTCTTTCTGAGATCCGGAGGCACGCGGCACTGTGATCAGTGGTACGGTGTGTTGATCCGACACACCGCATCTCTGATCTAGGTTAAGAGCCTCTGACGTAGGCTTTTTACCATGTGAACATCTGTGTCCAATCACAGGACTGCCAGTAATCGGCTTTCCTCCATTCGTGCTGATAAGGTGCGTGTAGGGGAGACCCAATCGGTGGGGGTCTGCGCTGATAATCAGTGCAGACCCATCAGTAATGCCCACCAGTGCCCGCCAGTGATGCCCATCAGTGCCCCACCAGTGATGCCCACCTGTACACAAATATGATGCCAACCAGGGCCCATCTGTACCCACATTTCTTGCCAATCAGTGCCCATACATTGTGCCAATCAGTGCCCATCAGTAATGCCTGGCAGTGCCTCTTTATCAGTGCTACCTATCAGTGCCATCTATCTGTGCCACCCACCATTGCCCATCAGTGCCACCAATCAGTGCCCATCAGTACCCATCATTGCCACCCATCAGTGCCCACCATTGCTGCCCATCAGTGCCGTCTATCAGTGCCCGTCAGTGCCTCCTATCAGTGCCACATATCAGTGCCACCTATTAGTGCTGCATATCAGTGCCATCTATCAGTACCCATCAGTGCTGCAATTGGTGCTTTCTCATCAGTGCCCAGCAGTGCCACCTCATCTGTGCTGCCTCATCCGTGCTGCCTCATCAGTGCCCATTAGTAAGGGGATAAAACTGACTTATTTACAAAATGATATAACAGAAGCAAAGAAAAACTTTTTTTTTTTCAAAATGTTTGATCTTTTTTTTATTTGTAGCGCAAAAAATAAACAAGCCAGAGGTGATCAAATACCACCCAAAGAAATCTCTATTTGTGAGGAAAAAAATGATAAAAAAAATGCAAAAGTGTCGCATGGCCGCGCAATTGTCATTCAGAGTGTGACAGTGCCGACAGCTGAAAACTGGCCTGGGCAGGAAGGGGGTTTAAGTGTCCTGTGTTGAAATGGCTAATAAAGGAAAACAATTATTTTCCATCTAGGTGTACGGTGCTCCTGTTGCTGGTATAGTTCTTTATTATTTTCCACCCATACTGTTTGCCAAGAACCAGAATAATGTAAGGGGCAGATGACAAGCATTATAATCACTTTTCATTTGTCTCTATTTAAGACAGACATTCTGATTCAAAGGATTTTGAGCATTTAATATGGCACACCATTATTAAGTCAGAAACGGCAGGCTTTTATCATTTTGAAAGAACTAGAAAGTGCCAGTGTAATGGACATTTCTTGATGTGCTCAACGCCATTATTAATTATTGGTTACAATTTTCTGACTACACATTTAGAATAAAAAAGATAATTTGAAAATAATTATACTTATCTGCCTTCTATTTCAATTATATCATCAAGCGCTTGGATTGTGCCCACTGATCTCCCAGAAGCTGGATGTCAAAATGTATTGCTGCATGCAAATTGTTTCTAAAATGAATAACAATAGTAGTAATATTCCCATTTATATCACACTTAATGTCATTGTACGCCTTATAGCTGTTGTAGTTTACTATATATTCTCTTTGCCACTAGCATGTGTCTGTATCTGTCTATCTATCTATCTATCTATCTATCTATCTATCTATCTATGTTAATATTAGCAAGATTTTTGCTCATATGAAATGCATGAACATGTACAGGCTCGCTTAGTAAAAATAAATGCAAGAGCATAGGGCAAAAGAAGTGTCCATTGACATGACACTGAAGGAAAGATCCAGTAGCCGCGTGTTCATTCTTTAAAACAATTTCTGCATCAAGAGACATGCTCATCTATTTGAGAGTATATCTTTGTGGATGGAGCAGACTCCCCTGGTACTAGATTTTTATCTCTGGAAAATTATAATTACCAGTCGGGGAAACCAAACTGGGACAATCAGTTCTTTCACTGAGATTGCTCAATCAGGTGTTTCTGTGTAGTCCCTAGAGTGTCTATAGACCTACAGCCATCTTCAAATCTGCAAGGTTATGTGACAGTCAACTTATGTCTATAGTATCGTCAGCTATAAAAATCATATTTCTGTTACTGAAGTTAAGAAAGATGATTCACTGCTATGGCTTACTATACTTTGATTTTTGCCTTGTTAAATAAACAGTGGTGGCACAAGAGGGGTGTTTGGGTGTGTTAAAGCACCCCCAATACCTATCCTAGCACCCTCAATACCTCTCCTAGAAACCCCAATCAGGAGCCTCCATTGACAAGGCCTGCATTAAACTTTTTACTACAATCCTAGCTAAAACGTAATGGCAGCATTGCTGGTCAGGGTCTGAACCGTGTGGTCAGCAAATAATCTTGAGGCTCCTGACACTTAGGCCATAGCTCCCAACTATCCCTGATTTTGAGGGACTGTCCCTCATTTTGAACAAAGCCCCCCTGTCCCTCTATCCTCCTCAATTGTCACTCATTTTTGGTCTGATTTATATAGTTGTATAAAAAATGCACTATTTATCTATCCAAAAGTGTTTTACAGTGCTAACCCTTTCATTCAGTTTCTAAATTGCTGTATCTGTAAATTCCAGAAGCCAATAAAAAGGAATAGTAATGGTAAAAAAAAAACACTTGTGGCAGGGTGTATGCCCTATGCCTACTTACGCTTGCTAATAGGTGTCCCTCATTCCCATCTCAGAAAGTTGGGAGGTATGCTTAGGCTATAGTTCTGACTGCCAGCACCTCAGGGCTGTCCATTTCTGGTAGAGTGATATGCTTTAGTCTATCTTTAAGAGCGTTATTTTCTTGACTCTTATGTGAAGGGGAAGCCAAACAACATGGGACAGAGTTTCTCTTAGATGCTGGGCTGGCTGGTAGTTTTCAAGTACACCACTGTGTGATGACTGAAACATAGTCATTATTCTGCTGCAGCTATTAATTGCACGTTACATTTGAATGCTACCTCATACTAAAACCAGTGATCGTTGTTATGCCACTAGTGTTACTAGTAGGCCTGAACACCATAAAGATCATTCAGCCACAAATCTCTCTGTATGTCAAATGGCCTGTGGACTTGTAACATAACCCATCATGAATAGTTTTACAAGAAAAAGTTCAATGATTTTGATAAAAATGTTTATGGTCCCTGAAAAATGCCCTCTTTATTCAAATGTGCAGAGATTTGAATCAAAGCTTCTGTGTATGACCTCTCAGCATATTATACCTAAAGAGAACTGTGTTATTATAAGAGGCGGGTGGCAGTTGGGCACATTTTTTTTCAGTCCCTTCAAAGGCTCACCCCTAATGCTAGTACTTGGCAAGTGTGGTTCGCTTGTATGCCCACTGACACCAATTATAGAATGGATACAATTGTTGATTAGTGGTGTAAAGGAAACTGTTACATACCTCTGACCATTGGGAAGAGGACTGCAGAGAAGGCCGGCAAAAGAGCATAAGACGGGCAAAAGAACAGAAGACGCCGCAGAGAGGGAAAAGAAAGAAGACTCTTCAGAAAATAGGAGACCCTGCAAAAGAGTAGAAGAAAGAAGAGCGGGAGAGGGGAGAAGTTTTTAAAAACCTGTGTAGTGTGGTTTTTATTTTACACTTTTTTTTCAGGTGAATGGGTAGGGTGGGGGCCGGGATCTGGGGCCCCCTTGTTAAAGGGGGCTTCCAGATTCCGATAAGTCCCCGCCCGCAGACCCCGCCCGCAGACCACCGGCAAGGGTTGTCAGGAAGAGGCCCTTGTCCTCATCAACATCAACCCATACTCCCCATGTTGAGGGCGTGCGGCCTGGTGTGGTCCAGGTTCTGGGCTGCCGGGCTGTGTGTTCAGATAAGGGTCTGGAATGGATTTTGGGGCGAATCCTACGCAATTTTTTTTTTACATTTGGTGCGGGGTTCCCCTTAAAATCCATACCAGACCAAAGGGCCTGGTATGCTCCTGGAGGGGAACCCCATGCCGTTTTTCTTTTTTTTAATTTGGCGCGGAGTTCCCCTTCAAGATCCCGAGAGCATAAGTTGCATGCCAAAGTCGGATCAGTGAAGAAGAATGCCTTTCAATGGGCTAAAGTAGGATCAAAGTCGGACAAAAGTAGTACAGGAACCCTTTTCAAAGTTGGCTAAGCATGTCTCCAGACTTAACCTCCCTGGCGGTATGATTATTTCAGATTTTTGGTGCTGAAAGCGGTATGATTATTTTGCATGAAAATTTGGCATCTTATATTGCAGGCCTGTAATTCTTAGGAATAACTCACTTAAATCTGTCCAAACAAGTGTATAGTAGACATCCCGGGTATGATAAAGTTTTAAAAATGAAATCATAAATTATAATAAAATAAATAACTAAAAATAATTATCAAAAATAATAACGTAATAGTAATAAAATGTATTCAATAATGTAATCAAACCAAAAACACTGAAATTTGCTCAGTTGCAGAATTGTCGCTGTCGTCACTTTCAGTGTCTGATGATTTTTCCCCAAAAATCAGTATCACTCAATTCTGCAAATGATTGTTATTTACTATCGCTGTTTTCTAGCTGATCAAAAACCACTTTTGACATAAAGGGACACTTTTTGGTTGCTATGGACGTTCTCATGTTTCCAGGCAGAAAGAATGACATATATAATATAAAAGTGCATGCAGGGCACTGGACAAAGTACTAGGGACAAAGGGGATGTGAAATGATTTCATACAGTAATGTAATCTATAAGATTACAGTGTACTGTATGCAGGGGCGTTGCTAGGTGGGAAAAAGACCAGGGGCTCCAGCCTGAAGAAATGCGGCGCGCATAGCGTGCCGCAGCGAAAAATGGGTGTGGTCAAAATGAAATAGGGGCGTGGTTTAAAGGGGCGTGGCTCACGCCTGAGATGAATAAGGGATGGGGGGAGGAAGAAAGAAAGAAAGGAATAGGGAGGGAGGGAAGGAAAGAGAAGAGAAGGAAGGAAAGAGAAGAGAAGGAAGGAAAGAAGTCGGGATGGAGGGACAGCAGGCCCAGATCCTTCACCACAATAGCAATATGTGTATTCCAGAAAGTTTAACAATCAGCAGATAAAGATACTCCAAACGCTTCAATCATCCCGGCACCATGGTTGTTATGGTGTCAGGATGATTGAAGGGCATAATTTCTATTATTACATTGTAATATAAAATTAAATAGTTCAACTCACCATAATGCAGAATCAGTGGGAGCCCCGAGCGTGTCACTTGCCACATCGCCTGCCACCAGATGTATAACGATAACACCACTTCCTAGACCCGGACGACAGGGAGGTAGGGCTGAAGAAAGGAAGGAAGAGAAGAGAA
>BLSH010123622.1:800373-830588 GCA_018402905.1 Glandirana rugosa | reverse complement strand
CCCCCCACAGCTCCAGACAACCCGCTCCGCCTCCTTGTCCCCCCCTCCCCCCGCCGCCATGCGAGTCGGCGGCACTGTGGAGAGAGAGAGAGAGAGGGAGGGATAGCAGTGATGCGGGCGGGCAGAGAGATGATGTCATCTCTGCTTGCCCGCCCCTCTCTCTCTCTCGGGTGTCAATGTAGCCACACGGCGGCTGAAAGCAGCCGCTCGGCGGCTCTGTAGAGCTGCCCGCTCGCGGCTCTATCAAGCCGCTCGCCTGCGGCTTCAGTCAGGTCTCCCGCCCGCCGGGCGGGTGACCTGACGCTGCCATTAAGGGCCCCTCGGGAGGCTTGGGGCTGAGGGCGTGGGACTCGGGGCTCCAGCCCCCATAGCCACCCCCTGGCGACGCCCCTGACTGTATGTATGCTGTGTGTGTTTCACTTTTTGAATTTCCCACCGTTCTTCGTCCCCGTGCGACGCGACGCTCGCAGGGAACGGAGCCCGGCACACAAGAGTCATCTGGCGGCGGACACAGCCCGCAGACACGGCGGGGGACATCGCTGGATCCAGGGGACAAGGTGAGTAGCGCTGCCTGGATCCAGCAATGCAATCCCGAGTGTGGCTCAGGGTAACCGCTAATGGAACTGAAATTCCACCCCGAGCCACACTCGGGAAAACCGCCAGGGAGGTTAAACTTGAGCCTCTGTGGGACATCCTCAAATGGAAGGTGGAGGAGCGCAAGGTCTCTAACATCTACCAGCTCTGTATTGTCATCATGGAGGAGTGGAAGAGGACTCCAGTGGCAACCTGTGAAGCTTTGGTGAACTCCATGGCCAAGAGGGTTTAGGCAGTGCTAGAAAATAATGGTGGCCACACAAAATATTGACACTTTAGGCCGAATTTGGACATTTTCACTTAGGGGTATACTCACTTTTTTTTGCCAGTGGTTTAGACATTAATGGCTGTGTGTTGAGTTATTTTGAGGGGACAGCAAATTTACACTGTTATACAAGCTGTATACTCACTACTTTACATTGTAGCAAAGTGTAATTTCTTCAGTGTTGTCACATGAAAAGATAAAATAAAATATTTACAAAAATGTGAGGGGTGTACGCACTTTTTTGAGATACTGTATATGTAAATATAACCTCTCAAACTTACTTGCACTCTTGGAGACAGCTAGGCTAAATTACTAAGGGTACTAACAAATGGCAACCACCCAACCTATTACTAGCCTTTGCAGCAAGGAGGACATGGAAGGGCAACACACATAGAAAACAAACAAAAATTTCCAGCTCACTTACCAGCTAGCCTGCAAAAACCCAAATTGTCCTGTCTAACAGTTCAGGTTAAAAACAAGGGGTATAGTTACACGCATTTGCAAACATATGTGTAAGTTGCAGTGGCCGCGTCAAGGCACCCCAGTGTACTGCTGTCCAAACTCTATAATTTTGAGAGTCTCCCAAATTGGAGCACAGATATAGCAATGGATATATTAAGGGCAGGTTTGCCTGGAGGGAGCGCACCCCTCCTTAAAGGTACAGGGACGCACGGGACACCCAGCAAGGGCACAATGGCAGCTGAAGGTATCCAGTGCACAGCCGCACCAATTCACCAACTGAATTACTAAGGCCTTGTTAACACTTGCGGTTGGGCGGGGCTAAAACTCATGATCAAGCTGTATCAGGCAGCAGACAGGGATTTACACATGCAGTGCTGCAAAAGTGATTCCCCCGATCATAATTGGCAGTCAGTACCACTCACTGAATGCAGCCATGCTACAAATGCATTGCACATAGTTACTACACAGAAGTGCAGGGTTTTACTGGTTAAAACAGGCTGTGAGGGCATGACATAATACCTCATCACCACCTGTCAAATGCCCTTTGAAAAGTGATCCACTGCAGATAGTTCTTCAGGGGTGGCACAAGTGTAAAAGAGCCCTAGAGAAGTTGAAAGTCTTCACTGAAAAAATGTGTCGATACTCCAATTATTTAATTATATGAAAAACGAATTCCTGATAGCTTTGAATACCCAATCATATGCAGATGCTTTTCACATGAATGGATACTTGAAATGAATATTCACATATTTTTAGTGAAGATTCTAAAAAGATTCTAAACTAGTAAATCAGCGTTAGCCAGTTTGTCAGGTCCTAGGCTACTCTATTTTTATACTGCTAGTAAGCCTCCACTGAGAGCAGTACAGTGTTGCAAACCTCCTGCAGCATTTTTTACTGGCAAAACATGGAAAATTTACTGGCGGAGCACATTTTTTACTGGCAACCTGAAAAATAACAGAACTCCTATAAAAAACTAAGACGATTGATATTTAAACACAACATGGAAACACTGACAGTACCCATATCAAGTAGTTTGCCTGGTTTACACTTAAAAAGTCAGCACAGCATGACAAATTATCAGACCCGGATATTTATAGACAGTTGTAAAAATCACTGATTTTTACAAACTGTCAGTAAATTTACTGGCGGTTGGCAACCCTGGAGCAGTAACCTCATCTTGTCTTTTATGTATCTTTTAGATATGCTCAAAGCAGTCAATAGTTAAGAGCTCATTTATAAAGCAGTGAAAGTGATTTTCACATATTCAGTGACTCAATCACCGTTGTTTAAAACAATTACAGGAGGCAGATACAACTGCAGTGAATATTTGGTGAATGACACATCCACTTTTTTTTTATAAATATGCTCCTTAGTGTCCATATGTAAACTCAAGAAAAATGTCAGTTATCAATGGGCAGGGTGCATTGGTTTAGCTAAGTAAAATAAAAGCAATAAAAGAATGATGTCAGATTTATTGATCTTATTCAGATTTATTGATCATTATTGCATCAAAGTGATACAATTGTTATTAAAGTATATCTATTTTTATTTAACTAGAGCAGTAAATTGACAACAGCGACAGCCAATGGAGCACTACTGTGTCTCAGCCAATCAGGAAGGAGGATCTCGGAAGGCTGAGACACTCGTGGACATCACTGGGCATGCATTAAGATAAAAAACCTTCTGACTTTACAACTCCTTTAATTCCACTTTCATGCTACAACAGGAAGAGATTTCTTCAAACTTAGTAAAATCCATTGTTACTGGAACAAATTCTTCTATTAGAAGGTTTTGCCTGTACTTTCAGTTAATTTGGCTTTGGAGACATATTACAAATCACTGAAAAGTTACACCACTTTATGAGGCAGGTGGCCCTGGGGCCTCCAAGGGCATAGACCTGATTGTAGATGCATTTTCCACAATTTTTCTTTTACTGCAATCATCCATAATCTTATTAGATCACAACTATGAATTTTTGCCTGCCAGTTTTTTTTTTCACTAAACATTAATTCTTGTCCTTTTTTGTGATTAGAAAATAGATTATTTGAACAAGCATCCTAGCATAATTATCTGCATATCTAAACATTTTGTTTGTACCGTTTATAATGCCAAGTTCAGTCGTAAAAGAAATAGATGATGTAATATTAGACCAGATTCACTCCTTTATTTCTCAAAAGGGATTTTTAAGTCCTTTTTATTGTAGTTTTTCAGAGAGAGAAATTGCCCAGGCAAGAAATGTAATTCTGGGGCAGGTGACATTTATATGGCTGAATTTAATGTTAGCTGCTCAAGGATTTCTGTATGATGCCTCTGCTGACTGTATGGGGATAGATCTCTTAATAATGACCTTTTTACCTGAAATTGAAAAATGTTTCCGCCAACTATTTACTATTTATTACAACCCTTGCAGAATATGTGGACACTTTCTGTTTTACTCATTTTCTCCTTGTATGAATGATGGGTCTACACTCACGGCAGAGAGACAGTGAAAATGTTAACCATAAATTTTGACAATTAAAATGGAACTTTGTTCAGTTCATTGAGTTATCAGTTTTTTGAAATGGTGTTGGCCAGTTTGTGATCTCAATGAAATGTGTGTTTGGCTTTCCCAATGTGCTGTAGATGTTGAATGGCGTTGTAGATCATAAAAATTGTTCAATACATTAAAGGGGGTTTCTGTTAAAGAAAAACAGAACAAAAACAAAATTTGTCTACTGCTTTGCTACCCCCTGGCAAATACATACTTTCATAGATTTTACATGTGGAACATTGTATATATATATATATATATATATATATATATGTATTTATTTAATTAATACAAACCCAAAAATCTGCAAATTACACAATACCCTGCTTCCCTCACACTTCCGTTTGTAACCTCCAAAGCTTTTTTCGCTGGCATAAATATCTACTTCACAGACATCAATAGGCTTAAAGGTTTAGTTTACCTTTTCAGGAAAACTTAAAAGGTGAACTAAGACTGTACCCCCTCCCCCAGTTCCCACTCTACATTCTTCCAGAAGTGCATTTGTGAGGTCAGGCACTGATGTTGGACAAGAAGGCCTGGCTCGCAGTCTCCGCACTAACTCATCTCAAAGGTGTTCAGGTTGAGGTCAGGACTCCAACCCAAACTCACTCATCCATGTCTTTATGGGCCTTGCTTCTGGTGCGCAGTCATGTTTGAACAGGAAAGGGCCACATCCAAACTGTTCCCACAAAGTTGGGAGCATGGAATTGTCTAAAATGTCTTAGTATGCTGACACCTTAAGAGTTCCCTTCACTAAGAGACCATGCCCAACCCCTGAAACACAACCCCACACCATAATCTCCCTTCCACCAAATTATTTGAACCAGTGCACAAAGTGAAGTCCATAAAGACATGGATAAGCAAGTCTGAGGTGGAGGAATTTGACTGGCCTGCCTGACCTCAGCCCGATAGCACAGCTTTGGATGAATTAGAGCAGAGACTGGGAGCCAGGCCTTCTCGTCCAACATCAGTGGCTGACCTCACAAATGCGCTTCTGGAAGAATGGCCAAACATCCCCATAGACACACTCCTAAACCTTGTGGACAGCCTTCCCAGAAGAGTTGAAGCTGTTATAGCGGCAAAGGGTGGGCCAACTCAATATTGAACCCTATGGACTAAGACTGTGATGCCATTAATGTTCATGTGCATGTAAAGGCAGGTGTCCCAATACTTTGGCAATATAGTGTATCATAGTGTATAAAGTTTAGGGCTAAGACCTTGCCATTTAAAGTGACATTGTCACTGTCAAAGTCATGAGCCATCATTTTATTGCCTGAAGAATCGTATGCATTCACCACCACTTGCTGTGCTGGTCCTGCTCTGTGGTTCCTCCCACCAACGCCATGTCACTATAAGACACAGTAGTGATGTAGGGATTGCAGCAGCAGGAACCACAGAATCGTTGGCAGTGGTAGACAGTGAGATTGGCAGCCTAAGCTGTGGGGCCAGGAAACATTCTGTGCAGGTACTTAGTACTGAGCTTTCATTTTTAGTGCAGCTACTTCTGCAGGTCACATTTAAAATAAAATACTAACTGTATACAATCTGATATCATCTATGCTTATTATTAGTTTTTAACCTGGCTGAATTTTAAAATGCAACCCAAATAGAAAATCACTTTTGCACTGAAGTCTTCTTTAAGAGGAAGTAAAGCAGCAGTATTCTGTGTCTTCGCAAAAAAGCTACAAAGGATAAATACAAAGCTTACCACTGGAAAAAAAAAAAAGAATCTTTCATTTAAGTCAAGTAAATATTTTACTTGTATTACAGAGCAGTCTGTGCTCACTGGCTTCATTAAAAACACATGTTTTTATTATACCTTTACGGCTCCTGAGCTGTTTTATTGTCTATATTTTTCATTCTGCCAATATTCTTGACTGTAAAATATAAATAAGTTATGTTTCAAACATATAAGTCAACATTACTATTCTTGTATGAGCAGTTAAAAGCAGATTTTCTGCACATTTTACAGTGACCCAATAAGATTAATATATCCCAGATGCATATTTTTTCATTGTTACTATAGGCATGTAAAGTTATCTTTAGTGAAAGCAAAAAACTAGGTTGTGGTATGCTAAACGCTGGTTGTTCTATATAAACCTTTGGAGAAATATTTAATTAAAAAGATTTGTAATGAGAAGAGCCAATACCTCCCAAGTTTCTGCGATGAGAAAAAGGGCACATTCTACCACAAAATATTGTTTTTAAACAAAGGACCAACCCCTGCCAAGTGCTCAGTTATGCAGACTAAGAATAATGAATTTGTAAAAATACTATATATATATATATATATATATATATATATATATATATATATATATGTATATATATATATATATATAGCATTAATATTATAAGATACTCCATGCTGCTTGGTTGTATGCACACAGATATACAGATAATACATTATGTAATATATACAGTATCATGCTGTTTAGCTATGCTGCATAACATATATTACATGTTTCTGAGCTGTCTACATTGCACAGTATGAATATATGCTCTGTGCTGTTTGACTGTATACAGTCTGATTTACATTTAATCGTCCACACTGGCCAGTTGTGGGCACTATGTTGAGAACATTATGCCCACTGTTCATTATACACTCCACACTCTGCACATTATACTCTCTAAGCAATTAGCGGACCTCCAGCTGTTGCAAAACTACAAGTCCAATCATGCATCTGCCTCTGGGTGTCATGCTTGTGGCTGTCAGAGTCTTGCTATACCTCATGGGATTTGTAGTTCTGCAACATCTGGAGGTCCGCTAATTGCATATCCCTGCACTAGACCAATGGTCTCCAAACTGCGGCCCAGGGGCCAGATGCTGCCCTTTGCTTGCCCTTATCTGGCCCTTGGGTTGCTAGTCATCTCACTGATATCAAACACTATTGCTCCCACTGACGCCAACAAAGGGTGCACTGTTCCTACCACTGTCACCAGAAATTGGGCACTATTCCTCCCCTAGTATCAAAGTTGGGGTACTGTTTGCTGCCACTGAGGTCAGGGAAATTTCTACCCCAACTGGCTACAGTCCGGCCCCCCCAAAATCTGAAGGACAGTAAACTGGCCCGTTGTTTAGAGAGTTTGGAGACCACTGTTCTAGACTGTGCTACTGTAATGTCTAGCCATCTGCATGGACTGTGCCTTATATAAGCTTATCTATGCTTTACATCTCTATGCATCATCTTTTGTGCACCAAAAGTATTCTCATTTGCTCAATTTCTAATCTGTGTCTAATAGTCCCCCTTAGTGTCATTTGACATTGGATCGACTTGAATTTCATGATTAGTCCAATACCCAGAACATGAAGCATGTTCCTCTCACACACCATACTGGAATCCAAAATACATTTATATGGGTACTTCAGCAACTGCTGACTGGTACCATCTTGGAAAAGATTTGCCGACAAACACACCGGCAAGCTTGATTCGAAAGGAAATCTTCCCTTCATTGCATGATCACAAGAAATATTTTGGGACTTCACAGGGACCATTCATCAGGCATGTGATAAACAGCAAACAGTGCACTGTTTGCTGTATGTTTATCGGATACCTGATGTAGGGCCCTGTAAGGTCTTGAAACAACATGTGTAAAAAGTAGCTTTTCTTTTTAAAACAAGCTTGTTGGTGTGCTGGCAACATATTCTACCGATGCTATGCCCAGAAAAGGCTAACATTTATTAGCCTGGAAATGGTTGGATGCAATGCTTTCCCTAGCCCATTTGCACTACCTCCTTTTTTTTTTTTTAATAAAAATAAACAAACATGCCTATACTTACCTGCTCTGTGCAATCGTTTTGCACAGAGCAGCCCTGATCCTCTTCTTCTGGGGTGACCTGCCGGCGCTCCAGGCCCCTCCTCTTCATCGGGTGCCGCCAGGGAAAGCTGTTTTCCCTGGGGGCAGCCATGGTCCATTGACACAGACAGCTGCACTCGGCCCCGTCCCCCGCTTCCGTGTTACTGTATTTGATGGACAGCAGTGGGAGCCAATGGCGCCTACTGCTATCAATCTGTCAAATGAAGATAGAGACAGCAACTGGAGTCGCTGCGCTAGTGCAGAAGGTTTTTTATCTTAATGAATAGAATGCATTAAGTTGCAAAACCTTGAGGCTTTACAACCACTTTAAAATGCGGCTTATTCAAATAAGTAGTAAGGTTAAAGCACAGAAGTGTGTGAGAACCATGTTTTTCCATCATTAATTGGAAAGCAGTTTCACCACTTATCCAGTTACATCAACATTTACCTGAAAGAAAATCACTTTATTTGAGTTGGATTTTTTAATTTGATAGTTTGCTATTCTGCAATATTGGAGCAGAGACAAGAGTGGTACCAGGAAAGTCTGTCTATCTATCTATGTATCTATGTATCTATCTATCTATCTATGTATGTATCTATCTATCTATCTATCTATCTATCTATCTATCTATCTATCTATCTATCTATCTATCTATCTATCTATCTATCTGTTCGGCACATGTAGGATGTAATAAATAAAAATATGGTTTGATAGACTAATTATTTAACCGGCTCGCATACATTTACTGGTGCAATGTGGTGCTGTCCCGCGAATTGTCTTTTATTAACGTCGGCTCACGCATATGATGTTGCGGGCGGGAGCGTGCCGGCGATGACACGCTCTCGTGCCCGCCGCTCTTTGCAGGAGTGTGCCCGCGGCTTGGGCGGACTTGTTCTCTGTCGGCGAGCCGCAATTGCCTAGCAGAGAGGAAGAACGGGGAACCGCCGATGTAAACACTGCGGTTCCCTGCTCTGTCAGTGGGCATGTAAGAGATCTACTGATCCCTGTCACTAAGATCAGTTAGCTCTCTTATGCCCCTGGCAGCCCAGCCCCCTCACAGTTAGAACACACTTAGGGAACAAAGTTAACCCCTAGATCGCCCCCTGCAGGTTAACCCCTTCATTGCCAATGACAGTTACACAGTAATCAGTGGATATTTAAATTTCTGATCACTGTAAAAATGTCATTGGTCCCAAAAAAGTGTCCGACATGTTCACCCCAATATCACAGTCCCAAAAAATTGTAAAACGTCAGAAATGAATTCTCATGGTTTGTAAAGGCAGCAACTTTTGCGCAAACCAATCAATAAACGCCGATTGCATTTTTTTAAATCAAAAATATGAGGAAGAATATAAATCGGCCAAAACCGATGAATAAATTAGTTTCTTTATATATTTTTTTGGGATATATATATATTTTTTGTCTTGTTTATAGCGGTGATCAGAAATGACACCGAAGTGATCAAATACCACCAAAAGAAAGCTCTATTTGTGGGAAAAAAAGGATGCAAATTTTGTTTTGGGTACAAAGTCGCACGACCGCGCAATTGTCAGTTAAAGTGACGCAGTGCCGAATCGCAAAAAGTGCTCTGGTCCTAACATGAGAAATACTTCCAATCCATGCAAAACACTGTTTTAATTGCATGTACAATTTACCGTTCTTCTTTGGTCTCCCCTATACCTTTGGAAGTCTGCAGTGACGCAGTGATAGTTTACCATTCTGATTTCTCTCATATTGATGTGTTGGCCCTCAAATATTACTGTTCCATAATTGTGTTTTTATAAGGACTTTTATCTTATACCCATTACACTTGTTTTTTTTATAATTTTTTTATAGTGAGTATGTCCTTCCAAAAATGTGTAATGGTGATTTAGCTCATATCACATGACTGCTCTACTGTTTGGCTACACAACAAAGAATAGCCTTCTCCAGGTAGTGAAAATGCTTCAGCAGAGTGGGAATTATTCTCCAGATAGATCTCACTAATGCTTGGGCCACACTCTGTTCTTGGTCTCCTCATCTTTATGTGGTCTTCTTTTCAATGGACAGGACCTCACTATGCCTCATAGTTATTATCCTTCCATTGATGCTGTTCCTGCTTGTCATGGACAGGACACCGCCTTAGCTATATATTGGAGCTTTGTTAGTGCTTCTCCCATGCAAATATTGCATTATCCATATATTTCTTTGTGAGATTTCCTGGGTAGAACATCCAATTTCTCTAAAGAGAGGCCTTCATAGCCAGATGACCACTTTCAGCTTCTTTTGCCTTTGCTGTTCTTAAATGGTCCTATTTCTACACTCACTACAGTCTTTGTCGACATCCTTTCCCTACTAGAGTAACTGCATTCCTTCAGACCTAGTGTCTTTCTTAGGGTACATAAGGACTGATCAATTTCTGCAAAATGTCTGTCAATTTTATGACTTTACATACAGTAATGCTATTTTAAGCAGAAAGAACAGCAATTCTTCATTTCAAAAGTGTTAGTATGACTCTTATATCATGAGCAAAGTTTCCATAGGAACATTAATTCTATAAAGGAGGCATGCTTGATGAGCCTTGGTGAGACCAAAGCCTGTGGTACAATACCCCTGAGCTGGGGGAATCCAGAGCCCAACACAACCATCTTCCAGGTCACCAAAGTCACCATGCCATGCATGCGAATATATTCTCTCAGCTGGCAAAATTTACCAGGTCAAACCAGAACCCCCTTATATTAACCAATTTAATCTAAAACCATCCTGTAAACAAACGAGAATATGTCATTTTCTGCTTGCCCATGCGTTTCTTTACAAATTCCTTAGACGTCAATAGACTTCTGTACAACCAGCCTGTTGGAAAATTTTCACTCAATCTGAAGCTGGTAGTGCTGATGAGTGTATTCTGATGGCAGGGAATCTTCCCCGTTGCCAGAGTACAATAGCTCCGTGGGAGGGATTTCCCGATCCACACTGAATGTGTGCATGGGGCAAACTAAATGAATCATGTATGGCCTGCCTTAAAGTGTTACTTAACCCAGTAATATGAAAATAGTTAATCCGCCCCCTTCCAGTGCCCAAAGCTTATAAATCTTCTTTTTACATTCAAATATTGCCACTATATATCCTTTTGGCTGATCTGCATACCACGGTCACATGATTTCCACTATCCCCTGTGTCCTAATGCTGTTATGGGAGGCGGATCATCCATCAATCAAGATGTGACATCCCACCCACTGTGTTCTTATTTAGTTACTGTGCATGGAGGAGGAGGAAGGGACTGGGCTGTCTGTTACGATCTGTATACATGCCCAAACGTGTGATGTCATTTCATGTGGCCTGAAAAGCTCAGCTCAAACAAGGAAATGTTCTCTCCAGCAATAGAGACCAAATTGAGCATGGGCAGCAGCACTACCCTCACTGTGTCTTATCTGACCTTGTCCAGAGAGACCCTGCAGGAGGGGGAGGATCTGTCCATATAGGATCAAAGATCCTTTTTACACAATACAGAGGATTAACCCCTTAAGTTCCACAGTGAGTATAACAAGCATGCTATTCTACATATACAGACAGATTTTACTGTTGTGTGTTTAGTAACACTTTAAAGCAGAATTCCGCCTGGGTGAAAAAAAATTAAAAGTCAACAGCTGCAAATACTGTAGCTGCTGACTTTTAATATAAGGACACTTACCTGTCCTGGGAGCCCTGGGAGATGTTGGCACCCAAAGTGGACCCGTCCATCGGCTCTGGGTGCAGGCACCGGCATCCTTACTAAGGGAAACATGAAGTGAAGCCTTGCGGCTCCACAGCCTGTTTCCTACTGCACATATGCGAGTCATGCTGTGCTTTCTGAATGTTTCCTGTTGTCTTCTGGGACCTGTGTGTCTCCCAGAAGGCAGCGGGGGGGGGCGACATTGCGTAGGTCGCTGCACAAGATTGTGGCGATCTTTCCCCAGAAGTGGGAGTGGAACCTGATTTTGACAGGTGTCCACTCCACCCCAAAAGGTGCCAAATGTGGCGAGGAATCAAATCCGCGGAAGTTCCATCCTTGGGTGGAACTTCACTTTAATGCTGTCCTTAATGTAGAACTACAAATCTTGGTTCATCACAGTGCTAAGTCCACCTCCTAGGAAGTAAGAGCTTTGTAGCTGCATAATTGTCAGTGATTACCAAGATGTGTTTACAAGAAAGAGAAAGCAATAAAAGATGATCAATGCTAAACAATAAAGAAAGGAAATATATTTCCCTTCCTGAACTAACAGGGCTAATAAACAATATCCTGGCTGTTTGAGCGATTCATCACTTTAGTATATACGCTGTGTTAGCACTTTCTAAAAAAAAAAATATTATTATTACTGGGATTATTCAGAAAATCGTTTCTATTTTTTGTGCTTTGCTCATTTTTGGAATAGAGGGGCATTTGCATTAATAAAATCCATTGCTATTCTTTATTTTTCTTTATATTTTTTGCCAAGATAAATAACTAGCATAGTGTTAAAACGTCTAGCCCTTTGTTAAGGACATTTGCCAACAGCAATGCTTTGTGCATGTACTAGTGCTGCCAGCTGCTTACTGAGGCCTAAATACTAAGGTGCTGCAGCCTCCTGATAGCAAATTTGCGTGTTCTGCAATAGATTGCTCGTGTTACTATATGTTTTCTAAAACTGCACCAAAACCTATCCCTTTACAAATTATTTTTAAAATGTTTGTTTTATTTAACAATTCAACTAACTGTTATTTACTCTGATAAATTGTATATCTGTATAACACTAATATGTAATGAAAAGACCAGAATATTACAGTAACTAGCGTAGCATTTTCATCGGTATAAAAAATGTCATACCTAACTGTATGATGAGAAATATAGTGATTCACTCTTAATAGAGAAGGTATCGCACACTAAAAGCACATCTAAACCCAATAACAAAAATGCTATATGTTGCAGTTTTTCCAATCTTTAGATGCAGCTTATGCATTAGTTTTCTGTTTTCAGGCTTATTTTTCCTTTTATTTCCACAGCACATTTTCTTTCTCTGGGTGGCTACATTTACTCCTTTTCTGTATCTATGAAAGGAACAATTGTATCCACCCTGGGAATTCTAACATATCTGATATATATATATATATATATATATATATATAAAGGCCAGTATGGTGGCCTGAATTTACGGGAGGAGCCCGTGGGGTATCCCAACTTACTTTGTGTTTGTGAGTCTGTGCATTCGAATACCAGTGTGTTGCGGCGTGCCCGTTCGCGGTCTTTGTCGGCAGTTCTTTCTCGTGTTGCAGGTAGGATTCGACCCTTCTCGTATCATACACAATGCTGCGATTTGTTGTGTTTTCTATCCTGCATCCCCTTTGTAGATAGCTGCCTTCAGTCATTGTCGGCCGTGTCCTGACATTATTCGGCATAGGCATAGTAGATTCGTAGGTTCCCTCTGCCTTGTTTTATCACTTCTACAAACATACGATTCATTGATCGATCATTGTCTGACATTACTCGGCACAGGTTTCACTGGTTGTAGGATTCACAGTATATGGGGTTGCAGCCTCATCCCTTGGAGCTGAGCATGTATTGATTGCATGAGTTTGATGGCTGATTAATGTAGTAATTAGACTCACCTGGTGCCTTGTCTGCATTTTTGATTAGCCTGTGTGGTTGATGTGTTTTCGGTTTTGGGGGGGTGGCACCCATACTACTTATGGAATTGTTCGTAGTTCCATTTCATATCAAGCGTTTGGTTCATCATGTCCCCCATTCGTAGTTATTGCTTTTGCATGTTCGTAGCTTCCTCTGCCTTATTGTTCCCCACCGCATGGTAGTCTTACTAATTGTTCGTACATTCTCGTACTTAGCTGCTTATTGTTAACCATTGTACCATGCATTGTATTCCCCACAACCCCAATTCGAATCCAGTCGCAGCGGCGACCTTAGGATTTGTATAGACTCCATATGTACTTTCCGCAGGCCGATTGGAATCTAGTCGCATTAGCGGCAACGATTCGTATTGACTCCATTTACACACTTCACACCCCGATCCGAATCTAGTCGCGTCATCGGCACGATTCAAATGCTCGACTTTACAAATACATGATTCTATTTTTACACCATCTGCAGCTCGGCCCTTTCATGAGCCCTCTACCCCAAGTTACGAGATGTTACTCACTTCAGCCATTGATATGATTGATGTGGTTGGTCATTCCTACATACCCTTCTGCTATCCTTGTTTTTGCCTTCCAGATAAGGCTATATTATTGCAATCGTTGCAAGCACGTCTCCAGTGGCACTTAATCTGGCCACTCATCATCTCCAGTTGCACATCGGCTTCTCACCGTTTCTGTCTGTCATTTCTCCTTTAGGTTAGTTGAGTTCAGGTCATTCCATCCTGCACCAGGTTGGACGTTATTTCTTCAAACAAAATTAACCAAACAAAAAATAACTGACATAGGGCTCGCATTCTTCACCAGGGGGCCATTCACGCTTCAAGGGGTGGGTCAAGCCGTTCATCGAAAAAAAAAAGAAGAAAACTGGACCTCTATGTCCCCTTACTACAGGTTACCGGTCCACTGAGTTCTCGACCCCAACCAGGACTTCGCAAGCTACGGCGTCAAGTCAGGTGTGTAGTACATGGGTTCCTCCCTCACATTACTCTGCAGAACCCTTTCACTAAACGTTCACTTCACATAAATGATTTGGGCTGCTCATCAGGCGTTAGTTACTGTCACACCTTTCTTTGCATGACACTCTGTTTTCAAAGGGCGACCCTTCACCTATGCAGACAAAGTCGTTAAACATCAAGCTTGCTGGCGGTTCAATAGTTAGCAGTATGAGCACACGTCACAAACTACAGATCGCAACATTCCTACTTAGGCAGTACCAGACTTCAGCTTCTCACCCCAGTACGCCTGGGGCTCTGGTCGACAGATTTGTACTCAGCACAGATGGGCACCCGAGCTATCGGTTACCTGGTCGATCACTTCCTGGCTCACCTCGGTTGCCATACACTAATTGAGTTTTCTAAATTTCCACTCTACCGCGTTTGAACGCAAACCGGCACTTCACTGCATGGTGGTCAGGGTAGAGGGTATGCAGCGCTTGTAGATGACCAGCTGATGGCTAATGTTCCGGGAGAAAGGGGGGGGGAGAAGCACAGACAGCACAAGGCTGTATCCAGGGGGGGGACGATAAGTGCAGCTTGGCAGCCGGCTTGACGTCAGGCCCCTGACGAAGGAGCACGGATTGCTCTGAACACGCGCCAGACTACAGAGTCCTGCCTACCATCAGCTTCCCATCCCCACAGAGACGCCTGGCTCTCATCCCGCCCACAAGTTTGGAGCACCGGAAACCACCAACGCTGCTGGCCACGTGTGCTAGTGGGACCCCCAGCGCTCCTGTCAGAGGGATCCAGAGACCGAAGGACTCCCAGCATACATGCAATGCCTGTTTTCACCATTATTTTGTAAGTGCAACTGTAATAAACAAAATTGTTTTTAACCTCATGGTACACTTAGTGGGGCACCGCTTGTCTCCTTCCAACCCCGGCTTCTTCACTGCGCCTTTCGTTCCTTTTTCTGTCCTTCTCGTTTCCTGCTTTACGACTTATCTTAACACATGCATCCCCCCTCTCCTTGTCTTTTAGCTGAAGCTACGGTGCAGGTCGGCAGCGAAGACTTCGCCGTTGCCCCTCTGTCACCTTCCACCCTCCTTCAGTCCCTCAAGGCTTGGACTATCCCCAAGCTCACAGCGGAGCTGCGGCATAGGGGTATTTACTACCCCTCCACAGCCAGGAAAGCCAAGCCATTTAGGCTGCTCTTCCCACCACCAGTGGCAGCTAAGCCCAGCACACAGGCATCCTTGCAGTCGATCTCATTGACTATTGCTCAGCTCCACTCCATGGTGACCACATTGTCTACAGCAGTCTCTGACGTCCAGGCTAGGGTTGGAGTCCTGGAAATGTGTCCAGCTGATTCCCGGGTCATCCTCACTTGTTGAACTCTACCCCATTGTGGCAGTGGCTCAGGTCTGGGGCCGCACCTAGACAGGGCGAAAGATGGTCTTTGCCACAGACAATCAGGCCATGGCCGAAAACATAGACAAAGACAGATCCAAATCGCTAGCCATCATGTCCTTCCTGCATAGGCTGGTGCAATTGTCCCTGCAGCATCATTTCAATGTATACTGCATTTATATCCCAGGCAAGTGCAATGTCGCGCCAGATGCACTGTCCTGCTTTAATTATACTTCGTTCTTTCTGCAGGAACCTGGAGCTGACCCAGAATGAAGGAGGGGGAATCCTTACGGCGCTTCCAAGCAGGTATGATAGTTGTTATGAACAATGTTAATATTTCACAATACTGTGGGTTGTGGGTCGTTATCCAGAGAGTTACCTGATTAACTGATGTTTAGGACAAATGTTTCTGGGACAATCCATGTTCGTTGTGAAAAAGTCTAAAATTTATTGACAATTCATAAAAATTGGTAAAAAGGTTAAAAGCAGCACTTACATCAGAAAGTAGCCTGTCACCACATGAGAGCCACATGAGAGCCAGGGTATGCCAACATGGAGGGGTCCTTTCCAGTCTGACACTGTACACGTGGCTGAGATGGTAAGGGTGGAAGGAGCTCTCTTGAGGTGAGCTGCGTGGCTGCAGCTATCGGAGTGTTTGTGTCAAGTGCCGAGGACGGCCCTGGTGTGGAGGAGGATCGGTGGTGACTTGACAAGTTGGCTATCGCAAAACATGTAGTCAGCGTGGCGGGACCAGTCTTCCTCCACAGCCTCCAGAGACAAGCGGCGCCCCACTAAGTGTACCATGAGGTTAAAAACAATTTTGTTTATTACAGTTGCACTTACAAAATAATGGTGAAAACAGGCATTGCATGGATGCTGGGAGTCCTTCAGTCTCTGGATCCCTCTGACAGGAGCGCTGGGGGTCCCACTAGCACACGTGGCCAGCAGCGTTGGTGGTCTCCGGTGCGCTAAACTTGTGGGCGGGATGAGAGCCAGGTGTCTCTGTGGGGATGGGAAGCTGATGGTGGCAGGACTCTGTAGTCTGGCGCGTGTTCAGAGCAATCCGTGCTCCTTCATCAGCTTAAAAGCAGCACTTACATCAGAAAGTAGCCTGTCATCACATGAAAGCCACATGAGAGCCAGGGTATTCCAACATGGAGGGGTCCTTTCCAGTGTGACACTGGACACGTGGTGTGGCTGAGATGGTAAGGGTGGAAGGAGCCAATGGAGGTGTGCTGCCAGGCAGGGATTTGGAGGCTCTCTTGAGGTGAGCTGCGTGGCTGCAGCTATCCGAGTGTGTGTGTCGAGTGCCGAGGACGGCTCTGGTGTGGAGGAGGATCGGCGGTGCGGTCCGCGATGACATCACTTGTGGGGCTGCATGTGCCGGTCTTTGTGATGAACAAAGTTAGGGGTACTTTCTGACAGTGCAGCTGTGGAGGAAGACTGGTCCCCTCACGCTGACTACATGTTTCGCGATAGCCGCTTTGTCAAGTCACCGCCGATCCTCCTCCACACCAGGGCCATCCTCGGCACTCGACACACACACTCAGGTAGCTGCAGCAACGCAGCTCACCTCAAGAGAGCCTCCAAATCCCTGCCTGGCAGCACACCTCCATTGGCTCCTTCCACCCTTACCATCTTAGCCACACCACGTGTCCAGTGTCAGACTGGAAAGGACCCCTCCATGTTGGCATACCCTGGCTCTCATGTGGTGACAGGCTACTTTCTGATGTAAGTGCTGCTTTTAACCTTTTTACCAATTTTTATGAATTGTCAATAAATTTTAGACTTTTTCACAACGAACTTGGATTGTCCCAGAAACATTTGTCCTAAACATCAGTTAATCAGGTAACCCTCTGGATAACAACCCACAACCCACAGTATTGTGAAATATTAACATTGTTCATAACAACTATCATACCTGCTTGGAAGCGCCGTAAGGATTCCCCCTCCCCTCCTTCATTCTGTGTACACATCCATGCTCCATCCCCAGAGCACATCCAGGCAGCATACCCAGCAGGACAGTTAACTTTTTTTCCTTCCGGTCGCCTTCGATCAGCGCCTATCCTATGGTCTCTTACCTGGAGCTGACCCAACTACTTTTCTGCTGCATGTGAGAGCCATGGGCGGGCTGCATGTGAGAGTCGTGGGTGGGCTGCATGTGAGAGCCGCGGATAGGCTGCTTGTGAGAGCCATGGGCGGCCGGATGAAAGCAGCTGGCAGGTGGGCAAGCAGGGATGACATAATTTCTCTCTGCCCGCCTCGCATTACTGCACTTCCGATGACATCATCTCTCACTGCCTGCCCCACATCACCGCTCTCCTGCCCTCATTCAAAACTGACTGCACCTGCCTCTGTGCTAAATGGACCAGTGCTGCTACCAATGCAGCGACAATGCACATTTGGTGGCACTGGCTGGCATGGCAATCGATCATCCGCATCTGGGGGCAGGCGATGTGACAATCGATCATTCGCATCTGGTGGCAGGCGACATGACAATCAATCATCCGTATCTGGTGGCAGGCGATCATCTACATTTGGTGGCAGGCGACGTGGCAAGTGACAGTCTGCAAATAGTGGCAGGCAACGTGACAAGTGACAATCCGCAAATGGTGGCAGGTGACACGGCAAGTGATAATCTGTATCTGGTGACAGGCAACGTGGCAAGTGACAAACCGCATCTGGTGGCAGGCGGCAGTGGCAAGTGACAATCCCCATCTGGTGGCAGGCGGTGGGGGCAAGTGACAATCCACATCTGGTGGCAGATGACATGGTAAGTGACAATCCGCATCTGGGGCAGGCAATGGTGGCAAATGACAAGCTGCATCTGGCGGCAGGCGACGTGGCAAGTGACAAGCAACATCTGGTGGCAGGCGACGTGGCAAGTGACAATCTGCATCTGGTGGCAGGTGACATAGGACAAGTGACATGCCCAGGGCTCCCACTGATTCTGCATTATGGTGAGTTGAACTATTTCATTTTATATTACAATGTAATAATAGAAATAATGCGTTTCAATTATCCTGACACCATACCCACCATGGTGCCGAGATGATTGAAGCGTTAACACCAGGTGTTTGGATTACCTTTATCTGCAGCTTGTTAAACTTTCTGGAATACACATATTGCTATTGTGGTGTACGATCTGGGCCTGCTGTCCCTCAATCCCTCTTTCTTTCCTTCCTTCTCTCTACTTCCCTCCCTATTTTTTCCTATCTTCCTTCCTCCATCTCTCATTTATCTCACACTCAAACCACACCCCCTTCAAGCCACGCCCATTTAAGCCACATCCACTATTTAGTTTAAACCATTCTTCACCACGGTGTGTGTAGCGTGCCACATTTCTTCGGGCTGAAGCCCTTTGTCTTTTTTCCACCTAGCAACACCCCTGGCCACCATCCAGCATTTCTTGTCCTTACAGGACCCAGGTAAGCCGCCCTCGTTCGCAGCCCACATAGTCAAATCTACCCTAAGCGGCATCCAGAGACAGAGGCCGCAGCCACTAGCAAGTGCTTACCCATCACTAGTGCCATCTTCAGGGACATGTCTACCATCCAAGTATTTTTGCCCCCTTTTTCGGCATACCGTCCAGCCGACCAGGGCACTCTTCAGGTCTAATTTATGTTGTAAGTCTTGTCACGTATTTATATTTCATATCTGTCCCGGTCGTATGGCTTCGACCATAACTAAGAAGGCCAGTATGGTGGCCTGAATTTATGTGTTACGTACCTGACGGTGGAGTCTGTCTTGTGCAGGGAACAACCGCTCTTGCGCACCCGATTCAAGGACCCCTGGTAGTGTAGACAGAGGCCCGAGAGTGCGGGAGATGGCACGAGGGCTGGATGGTCACAGATGTTGTAGTGAGATTCCAGCAGGTCGTGCAAACAGGAGAATGGTCGTATAAGCAGGGTTGGCAACGTGCAGGCAGAGAGGTACAAAAGGGTTAGGCAAGCGGATCGTCAAGTTCAGGCAAAGGTTCGTTAATGGGCGGGAAGCGGAGGTACAGAGGAGTAGACAAGCGGATGGTCGTGGATAGCCGGGGTCGATGCAGGTAGCGGACAACAGGTCAAAGCAAGCCGGGTCAACAGGAAACAGGTGAAACACAGGAACAGGTAGGGAGCTGAGGCCCACAGGTCTGGAACACTGTAGAACAAGCAGCAACTTGGTTCAGGATGTCCAGGGTTTAAATAGGCGCCGTTTCCGGCGCGTGCGCGCGCACAGGCGCGCGCACGCGGGTGCGCACGGGAGCGCGCGAACGCGCACGGGGGTGCGCGCACCACCGCGGAAATGGCCAGGAACACTGGCAAGTCCTTTTTACTAACATTATGGAAGGAGCCTGGGGGGTATATAAACAGACCACCCACCTAGGGCTCGATACCCTCCCATCCGTTCCCTTTTTCAGGGCATTTCTCAACACATTCTCTCCATATATTAGTACCTTGAGAGGATGTACAGGTTTGGATAAATCCGGTTTTGGGGTGCCTCATCCATATTAAATATTGCAAAATGGTAGTAGACAGGCTCCTGCCCCAACCAAGAAAGCAAGAACTTCCAAGGAAAATGGTTGATGATATCAAGGCTTTGGAAAGTGGAATTTGAGAAAAGGGCAGCCTTGAGTGTGTAAAAAGACATTAATGGCTCCAGTGGACCTTTTTAATTAATGTTCCTTTGGGTAACGGAGATAACAGGCACCAGCAAGGTAGGGCCTGTTGGATATAGCTGGATCCATAATAAATCCTTGATCCATTGCAATTTAAACACAAAATACTACCATAGCGCTACAGTCCAAAGAGTATATGAGAGCAAAAATAAAAATAAAAATTGAATCATGATAAGAGTTCCACAAAAGTGTGTATAGAAATTCCACAGAAAATATATTTTGTATAGAGCCTGATCTGCAAATGATCAAGGTGAACTATACAAGTCTTAAATGTTCAAAGGGAGGGGTTAACTCGATGTGGTGCGTGGTAGTATGCCATGCTGCTCCATCAAGCAGCGGGAAGACTGATAACTGCAAAGATATAAATAGAAAGACACCATGCACCGGCTTCTACTGCAACACCATTTAATGGATAAAGATAAAGAGTAGCAGCTTATTTACATGAATACAATGTGAGTGTTTAGGGATACTTTGCTACTTTTTATCTTTATCCAATAAACGATGTTGCACTAGGAGCCGGTGCGCTCTGTCTTTCTAGTTATGATCCATGACAATGTAGCCAAGTAAACCTGTGCTTGTACAAAAAAGCATTTCTCCATGTTGACATAGAAGTTGTTGTCTCAAAACCACTGTAGAACCATTTTCCCATGAAGACAATGGGTGCATAAGTTTGGGGAAAGAACTAAAATATCATCTAGATATACTATAACACAAATATACAAGAGCCTATGGAAGACCTTGTTGATGAAATTTTTTAAGACTGCCATGGTGTTGCATAACCTAAAGGCCATCACAAAGTACTTGTAATGTCCATTTGTGGTGTTGAAGGCAGTCTTTCACTCATCGCCTTCACAGATCATAATTCGATTTTATGCCCTTCTGAGATCCAACTTGGAAAAAGTTTCAGCATCCCGCAGTCTGTCTAAGTGTTTCAAAATGAAATGCTGGTTGATACGATTTTTGACTGTGATCACATTATGCCTAGTGTAATCAATACAAGGGTGGAGTGAACTCCATTTTTGCTTTACAAAGAAAATCCTGGCCCCAGTAGGAATTTTTAATTTTCAAATAATTTTCTCCTTTCTGGAGGTTTAATTGGATGTATTCTGATGTAGCCTGCAGTTCAGGTATTGACAAAGCATAGATATGTCTGCATGGAGGAGAAGTTCCCAGCAAGAGGTAAATGGAGCAGTTGATGGAATAGTGAGGAGGAGGGAAGTCTATGCCCTTTTTACAAACAAAAATATTGGAAGCACTGGTAATCTGGAGAGAGCATTGGATATAAACAGATCTAAAACAACAGTTTAAAAATTTTAAATGATTGTTTCTCTTTAACAAACTCTTGTTTGACGGCACAGAAGGCAGGAAATAATGGGCAGCAAAGTTTCTTGTATGCCACTGCCATTGAGAGGTGATACATACAAGGTAGTAAGGGTTAATACATATTGAAAATGTAAATACGCATTTCCATTTTACTGAACTACTTTTTATATTTTTGACTTTGCTATCTAGGTTGATTTTGCTTGAAAGTTTATTTTGTTCCCTGTTTGACCGTGGTGGTGCATCTCATATGCTATCTTTATATAGAATTTAGTCTCTCGGTACTCTTAAGTGAGCCAAACAAACTTTGTGACATTGTGCAGTTCAAGGAAAAAATTGTCACAAAGTAGTAGCATGCTGTGTGATTTGCTTTACTGTACATTAACAGAATTTCCAACACTTTGTGAGAACGAAATATAATGATTAGAAATGTAGTTTGTGCAGTTTTTCTCAAAGCCTCCTTTCAGAATATATACTACTGTTATTGACTGTCATGTCTTAATGCTAGAAACTTTCTGTACTATAAAGTGCAAACAGCCTGCAAACCACCTGTAGCTGTGACTGTGCTACATAGAGCTCATGAAGTAGATGGGTTGCAGCATTAAGCCAAGTTCACACTCACAGGACTGTAGAACACACACAGCTGGCTCTCATTAGATTGAACATCTCTTCTCTTGCCATAGAAATCTCTGCAGCTCTCAACCTCAGTCAAAGATGGTGCTGACATGTGGAAGTCAGTTCCCTGCATCTCAACCTGCACAGCTGATCCCCTTCTCATCTGCCTGTCTAGGCATGGAAAAAGCAGCTTTGACCCCAGAATATAGTGGGGAGGAAGCGGAACTAAATGATCTCCCAAAGCCTCTTAATAGGTGCTTTGCATTGCTGCCAACAAAACAAGACATGGAGACTATGTTCTGCCAGCTTGCGTCTGCTCATAAGAGAGATATGGTAGATCTCAGAGAAAGATATGGTAGATTTCAGAGAAAGTCTCCAGACCTTCCATCAGAGGCTTGATTCTGTGGAGACCATACTACCTCCTGTTTTGATGCTCATGACAGAGCCCAAGCAGATGGTTCAACATTAACACACCATTATATGAGAGCTGTGGGCCCAGCTGGATGATCTAGAAGACAGACACCATTGCCACAACATTTGCCTCATTTGGGGGATACCTGAAGCAACCAGTTTGGAAGATCTAAAGCCTGCTGTGAACAGCAATTTCAATACATTTTCACAGAGGCCTGCTGCTGAACACACTGAAATAGATAGGGTTCATAGGGCCCCAGGTGTCTGCAGATCTAATTAATCAAATCCACATAATTTTCTCTGTAAGGTCCATTATTTTTGCATTAAGGAAGAAATAATGGAGAAAGCTTGCTCCATAAGTACACTTAATTTTGGTGTGGATGCCGCTGCATCTTCAATGGAAGTATAGGACGGTACTTGCATCCTGATGGCTATATTTGGTTTTAATGCTATTTTATTGTCATATGCAACCTTTATATGGGGAGTGTATCATGTGTATGCTTCTACAGATATTTTTTTGCGTACCCACTTGAGTTTTGCAATGTATGATGTAATATTTGGTATTTCGTAAGCATTTAAAGAGAAGAGGGAAGGAGACAGAAAATAGAGAAAGGCAAAGGAAAGACAATTTTGTTTTTCATGACATGAACTACATTTGTGCTCTGTGTGAGTGTTGCTATCGCACGGTGCGGTCTCTGTGATCTATTTTTGATCTCCCCTGTTTATTTTCTTAGTTTTGCAAATTATCTCACAGAAGCATAAAATGCTATGAGTTGAAGAAAATACACTATGGATCACACTGTGCACTTTGAAAGGGTTTGACCTTTTTACTGGTTAGGTTTGTAGATAACCATATACTGGATATCCATCTGCCACTGCTGCTATGACATTGATAGAGATCTTTGTATTTGTGAATTTAGTTGAAGTATACCCTCAGCTCTATATGAGCTTTTAAATGTATGTACTGTATTTGTTTTCTAAATGATTTTGCTTTGACTTATGGGACCCCATGAGCATTCCCACACTGTTATAACTCCATTGAGAAGAATTCTACTAAGGATAAGTGGGGGCTTGCCCATGGAGATCTATATCGGCACCAATATATATCTGAGACACCTTTGTCCTGAAAGTCAGGTGTTGACCTTAGGCCAATTTTCAGCCTTCTGTGCGACAGTACTTTGAATGACAATTGCGCGGTCACGCAACACTGTACCAATGCACTGTCTGAAATTTGTAGCATTTTTTTCACACAAATAGAGCTTTTTTTGGTGGTGTTTAATCACCACTGTTTTCTTTTTTAACCGAAAAAAGACCAAACATTTTGAAAAAGATGCATTTTTCTTCATTTCTGTTATAAAATTCTGAAAATAAAATACTCTTTCTTCATAAATTTAGGCCAGAATGCGTACTGTTACAGTTCTTTGGTGAAAATATTATTTAGTCTGTAGGAAAGTTATAAAGTCCACAAACTATGGTATATATATCTGAAATTGATCACTCCTGATGTACTAATGGCCTATCTCATTACTTGAGGGCTGAAAAATGACAGGACAGTACAAAAATCCCCCAAATGACCGTTTTTGGAGTAGACAGTCCAATTTTTTGTAAGAGGCATGGCAGAGTTTTTTTAAGTTGAAGTGTTCTTTTTCACATTTGTTTTTTACGTACTGGAAAAGCCATCCAGATCTGTTGTGATTGGTCAAAGTGATCACATGGTACCAGCAAACGGCCGGTACACCGATCAGTCATCCGCTGTGTCCACAGGTGACAAACCATGCTGCAGCGTGGCCTGTGGGACACGCATGAGGAGTTTTCTGGGAGGGCGTCATATGACATCCACCCGGAGCGGTGAATGTCCTGCCTGGCTGTCATCTGACAATAGGCCGGGTGGGAACAGGTTAGCCGTCATTCACACTGTAGCGATGCGGGAACCAGCATGATTCCAGCACCGGTTCCCGCATCGCATCTCTCCCGCAGGCAGTTCACACTGCCTTCTGTGAACCACTGCGGGTTTCAATACAATGTTTATGACACCCCCAGATCGGTTCACAGATTGCAGTGTGAACTGTGGATTCGGACAGGAATCGGATTTCATGGGTGAGAACATCCATGTGATCTGATTCCAATGCGGGGAAAAAAAGTCCCTGCTCCTTTTTCTGTGTAAATCCAAATTGAGTTCAGCCATACAACTGTATGGCTGAACTTGCATTGCACAGACATCGCATGTGATCGGCACCGCAGTTGCCTTCCTTTTTTTTCTCTTGTTGTTTGGTTGGAGGTTTATACAGTATGTATAGCATGTTAGTAGTTAAGGGTTATATCACTGTGTTTATTTGAAATATATTTCTGACCACATGCTGTATAGAATGCCTACAGCAGCTGTACAGACACAGCCATTGCTCCCAATCTGACATCAGTGCGGGTCCAAGGCCTGAACACAGACAGTGTGGGTCCAGGGACATGCCTTGGCACGAATGTCAGATTGGGAGCAGTGGCTATGTCCGTGCAGCCACTGCGTCCCAATAGACATCACTGGGACTATCTGAACAGGAATGCATAGAACAGCTGTGCAACATGGCCCTTGCATGGGTATGCATTAACACACCCAGTGTGAACTAGGCCTAATAGTACAGCCAGTCACAGTGTCTCGATCACCACCACACCAATCCTAGTGTCACCATAAGGCCTTGTTCACACTGGTATATCAATGTGTACCCTCAGTGAGGACTGTGTTTACCCACACGTGGGATGCATAGGTGTTCCATGCATCCCCATGCATTCAGTCCCATCAATGTCTGCTGTGATGCAGCAGCTGCAAGGCCACTCCTTCCAAACTGACCTGTGGGTGAAAAGTACCAAAGGAAGACAGTGTGACCAGCCAGTCACAATGTCCCCAATCACCATCACACTAATCACAGTGCTTATCAGACCAGTGTAGCCAGTAACAGTGTTCCTTACCACCACCACACCAGTTGCAATGTCACCAAACCAGTGCAGCCAGCAACAATATTCCTGTTTGCTAGCCACACCACTGCCACTCTCACCTGAATCAGTGCAGCAATCAACAGTGTCCCTGATCCTTGCCACATCAGTACAGTGTCACCAGATCCAGTGCAGCCAGCAACAGCATTCCTGATCAGCAGTGGCATAGCTAGAACCTTCAGGGCCCAAGTGCAAGAAACCATGAAGGGCCCCCCTGGCCCACAACCTGGGCTCTTCCCTCCAAGCCTGGTGGTGGAACTCCAGGGCACTGTCCCAATTATGATCTTTGTGACCCCTGTAGTTCCGCCACTGTTATCAGTCCTTTTTTTTCATTTTTGTTATTTTATTTATTATTTTTCTTTACAATATTATTTTTTAGGAGCCTAAACAGACCTCCAATGTTCCACCTTTGAGACAGAGAAGGAGACTGAGGACACAGCCATCAATCTCCTCCTGCAGCCTCAGCTACACAGAATAAATGGACTCTGTAAAGAGATTCCTGCCCATTCATAAATGGAAGCATAGTAAATACAGTTTACTATGCCACAGTTATGAATGGACAGAGTCAATGATCTGTATGGATCACTGACTCTCCATTCAGAAAAATACACATTTTCTGACCCCTTCCCTGCTCTCCATCTTGACAGATGCCCTACAGCAGCCAATGAGAGAGGGCATGAGGACCAGGGGGTCCGGGAATGAGCACAGGGAGGCTGGAGAGCACACAGGGGGCAGTGGAAAAAAAGCTGGACAGGAGGAAGGACTGGTACTGCTAGACCCCCCTGTCCTCCAGCCACACCACACTGATACTGCTAGACCCCCCTGTCCTCCACCCACCCCGTGCTGATACTACTGTACCCCCCTCCTCCAGCCACCCTGCTGATACTGTTGTTTTTTTCCCTACCATCTTCGGTGACCCAGCACTGGTACTGCTGGAACCCCCCATCCTCCAGCCAAACCACTGCTAGACCCCTCTCTATCCTCCAGCCACCCCATGCTGGTACTGCTGTACCTCCCAGCATCCAGTGACCCCCTGCTGGTACACCCCCCAATCCCAAAGTGAGGGATGGGGGTCCTGTCCCCAGAGCAGATGGGGTCCCTATCCCCAGGGGAGATGGGGTCCCTGTACCTAAGCAAGATGGGGTCCCTTTCTGCAGGGCTGATGGAAACCCCCTTCCCCAGGGCAGGTGAGAGCCCAGTTCCCAGGACAGATGGGCTCCCTGTCTCCGGGGGAGATGGGCAGATGGGCGTTCCTGTCCCCAGGGCAGATGGAGGCCCTGCTTTCCCCAGGTCAGATAAGCTCCCTGTCCCCAGGGCAGATGGGCTCTCTGTCCCCAGGGCAAATGGGCTCCCTGTCCCCAGGGCAGATGGGGGCCCTGTCCCCAGGGCAGATGGGGGCCCTGTCCCCAGGGCAGATGGAGAGGGGTATGGGTCGTTCCCCAGGGCAGATGGGCTCCCTGTCCCCAGGGCAGATGGGGGTCCTTTCTCCAGGGCAAACTGGCTCTCTGTCCCAAGGGCAGATGGGGGCCCTGTCTCCAGGGCAGATTGAGTTAGGTATGGATTGTTCCCCAGGGCAGATGGGTTCTCTGTCCCCAGGGCACATGGGCTCTCTGTCCCCAGGGCAGATGGGCTCCCTGTCCCCAGGGCAGATGAGAGCCCTGTCCCCAGGGCACATGGAGTGGGGTATGAGTCATTTCACTCACCGTGACTAAACTGCAGGGTCAGGTTGATGGAGCCAAGGCACTAATAGGATGCATACTGTGCTGCGGCTGGCCACCCTCCAAGCATGTATCCATGGTCCGCCGGGCTCCTGCCAGCAGCACAGACAGGGCTGATCCTCATGGGAGGCCACATCATCCTCTGAGGGAAATCTGTGTATGATGGGGAGAGGAGGGGGGTGGGGCTGAGAGACAAGCTTGCAGCATCCTCCGAGTAGCTCTCATAGGGCTGCAGGATGCCTCTGTGTGCTGGATATTTAGGAGAAGCGTGCGCCGGATGGCTGTGCCTGGGCTCTGTTACAAATGAGTGGATGGAGTGACTTGTGGAGGGGGGCGGGACTCTGGCTGGATGGACACTGGACCGAACAGCGCTGTATGGAGAAGGAGAGAGGGACCGGGGGAGCTGGCCAAAGAGACGTCGGTGTAGGATTGTGAGATTAGCAGCCAGTGCAGAAGAGCAGGGAGCTCTGCTACCCACACTGTCCTCCAGCCACTCAGGCACTCGTACTACAAACCACCCAGCTGCCTGGCTCAAACTGGCACCAGCCCTATGTATGGGGGGCTGCAGGGGCCCCCTGCAGCATGGGTCCGGGTAGCAATTGCAATCCCTGCACCCTCTGTAGCTATGCCCATGCTGATCACCGCCACACCAGTACAGTATTGCACCTGCCTGCCGCCTGTACTGTCCCTGACCTGTTTATTGACCACATTTCTGCATGCTGTCTGTGCCATTCCTTTGGCTGTTTATTGACCATGTCTCTGCCTTCCCCCTGATTGGTACTAAGTGAGAGAGAACTCTACCTCTAGGAAGGGAAAGTCACTCTTGTAAGAGTTATCATGGAAAAAAAGTGTTTCCAATGAAACTTTATCACCAATCCTTGTTTCCATGACAAACCAAAATTTTCAAAATCCAATTGTCACAGGGACAGAAAGTGAGATGAAATCCTCTGAACAGGGGCACAGACAGCAAAACAAACTGGGGTGTTAACCCTTTCCTATGCTATCCAAAAAACGTAAAATCTTAAAAAAAATATTTTTTTGGCTGGAGTTACACTTAACCTCTTCAGTCCCGGAAGGTTTCACCCCCTTCCTGACCAGAGCATTTTTTTACGATACGGCACTGCGGTACTTTAACTGACAATTGCATGGTCGTGCGACTCTATACCCAAACAAAATTGATGTCCTTTTTCCCCACAAATAGAGCTTTCTTTTGGTGGTATTTGATCACCTCTGCGTTTTTTTTTATGTATTCTGCTACATGTTTTTGGTAAAAAAAAATCCAATACCCGTATATTGATTGGTTTGCACAAAAGTTATCGTGCCTACAAACTATGGGATATTTTATGGCATTTTTAATTTAATTTTTACTAGTAATGGCGGCGATCATCGATTTTTAGCAGGACTGCGACATTGCGGCGGACAAATCGGACACTAAGGGCTTGATTTACTAAACCTGGAGAGTGCAAAATCTGGTGCAGCTCTGCATAGAAACCAATCAGCTTCAAGGTTTTATTGTCAAAGCTTAATTGAACAAGCTGAGTTTAGAAGCTGATTGGCTAACATGCTCAGCTGCACCAGATTTTGCACTTTCCAGGCTTAGTAAATCAACCCCTAAGTGACACTTTTTGGGGTGACACTAATACAGTGATCCGTGCTAAAAAAAATGAACTGTCACTGCACTAATGACACTGGCAGAGAAGGGGTTGACATCAGGGGCGATCAAAGGGTTAAGTGTGCTACTAGGGAGTGCTTTCTAACTGTGTGAGGGATGGCTTAACTGGAGGAAGAGAGAGATCTGTGTTTCTGCTTAGCAGAAACACAAGATCTCCATCATCCTCTCTGGCAGAATGGCAGTCTGCCTTGTTTATATAGGCAGACCACCATTCTGCCTCTCCTGCCAGTGAATGGCGGGTTCCCCACCTGTTGATTGTCATGCGTCCTTGCCCCAGACCCGGAAGAAACAACAACGGTGGGCGGTCCGAAAGCGGTTAAAAAATGTACCTGTTCCAACTTATATACAAATTAAAAAACAAACCTACAGAACCTGCCTTGTTTGTAATGAGTGGACTGCCTGTATCCTCTGACCCTAAATCCTCCTCTTGTTAAAATTCATCAGCAATAAATTCTAAAAAGACATCTCCTAGAGTGATCCTGAATTGTGTGTGCATAGCTCTATGCTTGCATGACTGGCAATCTCTGTACTCTCTGGGGGGTATTGCCCTGCAATAATACACTTACTTTATCTACTATCAAGTAACCTGTGGCCTATTTCCTGTACGCTAATATAGTGTGGTAGTATAGTAGCACTTAAGCTATACAGGTGTGTGCAGCCTTCAAATCTAGCCAGGTATATCAGAGGGGATAGAGTCATGGCAAAGAACAGAGAATCCGAGAATCCATCATTCTGAGCTGCTCCTGCGGGGGGGGGGGGGGTATGTCGCGAATGTGGGGGCGGGGGCGGGGGGGGGGGGGGCGTCCTCGTCGAGTCTTACTACCTAAGAGCCTAAGAGACAAGAAACGGTACTGAGATAGGGGAGACTATATGGACCGATCTAAACTTCCGACGTGTGTGGACATATCGAATTCACGATGATATGATGGTGTGATATAATCGCATGTCCTTTATCCGGTGTCCAATGAACTATCATCTATTTCATTCACATAATAACGTCCCGTTATGGGGGGTCTCTCATGTCTCTAACGGTCAGTACGTTCGTATCTCGATACGTGTGTGTTAAGTCCTAGTGAGATCCTCTACAGAAAAATCTTAAATAACGACTACTTAAAATTGTTCTCCTCCTAAATCCCAGTCTCCTATGTCCGTCAGGTGAGTAATGTTTGTTCCGTCCAAGACATCCAAACAAAAAATTA
>BLSH010123622.1:768086-800363 GCA_018402905.1 Glandirana rugosa | reverse complement strand
TTTACTAAACCTGGAGAGTGCAAAATCTGGTGCAGCTCTGCATAGAAACCAATCAGCTTCAAGGTTTTATTGTCAAAGCTTAATTGAACAAGCTGAGTTTAGAAGCTGATTGGCTACCATGCTCAGCTGCACCAGATTTTGCACTTTCCAGGCTTAGTAAATCAACCCCTAAGTGACACTTTTTGGGGACCAGTGACACTAATACAGTGATCCGTGCTAAAAAAAATGAACTGTCACTGCACTAATGACACTGGCAGAGAAGGGGTTGACATCAGGGGCGATCAAAGGGTTAAGTGTGCTACTAGGGAGTGCTTTCTAACTGTGTGAGGGATGGCTTAACTGGAGGAAGAGAGAGATCTGTGTTTCTGCTTAGCTCCATCATCCTCTCTGGCAGAATGGCAGTCTGCCTTGTTTATGTTGCGGTGTAAGCGCTGTATAACAAATCACTTTTCTTATAAAATTTATTGTAAACCAAATCACTTTTAGTAGTAAAGCAGCGCAATATTTTTGGTAGCCTAACATGACCTGCAACTGAAGTACTTGTGCATGCAGTAATACACCTGACATATTTATGTATTAACTTTTAGAATTGTTCTGCCTATTTATTTTTTATGTGTCTATATATATTTTATCTTATTAGAGTGTTCCAGGACCAGGAAAGTATGAGATTGCACGTGAATTTGATGTCTCAAACAGGCTGACCAAATCCGCTGATAATTCTCGACCTCCATTTCTGTCTTTGGCAAAGGTAGGGAAAGACCAATAATGGAGTCATGAACTTGGTATTGCAATTTTTCAGTTTCTGTCTTAAAATGCAGTTCGTGAATAGTGAAAAAAAAAAGTTGGCATTTTTAATTTTGGAAATAAGTATTGCCAACAATAACTGTTGTTTACTATAATGACTTTTCTGTCATTGCTGGGGACTCTTCTTAATCTGTGAAATGTGAAATTTGGAACACCAAAGCTTTCCAAGCAACGCCAACAGTGCTTACGATAACATAATGTGAAACTAAACCTGTTTATAGACAATCAGATGTCTTTTAGTATATCTGGTAGTGAGAGATTTGCCTGTCACCAGTGATATGGCTGAACCTTGCAGATTTATAGCCACTTTGCAATTTAACTCAAGAGGTGCACGTGCACTGAAATCTTCTGGAAAAAGCAACTTTAAATACTTTCAGTAATTGTGAGTGCATTTTGAAGCTGGAGAAAACAAAGAATATTTAAAGTCAGGTTTTTTTCAGAATATAACAGTTTGTTTTGTTTTTTCTTTTGGTTGTCTGTGTCGCTTTGGGGGGATTTACTCTCACTTCATGTGCTAGAGCAGTGGTTTTCAACTCCAGTCCCCGGGACCCACTAACAGGCCAGGTTTGCAGGATAACGGAAATACATCACAGGTGACATCATTTGCTGTTCAGTGATTGCAGTATTCTAGTCTGCCTCCCCAAGGCAATACTTAAAATCTGGCCTGTTAGTGGGTCTCCAGGACCGGAGTTGAGAACCACTGTGCTAGAGGCACAAAATAAAGGAAAACTATTATATAAAGAGTTAAATGCTATGTTTGTTCACCTTTTGAATAAAAAAGACTATGCAGTAATGTGATGAAAGTGTTTGTCTTTTAAAACATTTTTTTATGAACAGTAATATGGTGTACGTTTGTTATGTACATCTAAATGATATGAGTATAATGAGTTCTTTTTTCCCCTTGCTTTATAGCATCAATATTCTAGCTCTGAATAAGATAAAATTTAAAGACAACAAAACACAGACTTGCAAAATGTTGTTGCTATGACTCCTAGATAAAAATAAAAATGTATATGTATTTTAATATAGTTAGTTTTGTACATTGAACTGTGCAGGTGGCAACAGCGATGCAGAATTTAATTTAAAGACGCTAATCTAAATATAGTAATTAAGGTAATTCTCTTGCAGACACCATTTTTTTGTATTTTATGTTTAGCAGATATATACTGCCATTATTGTTGTCACCAAGAGTCTTTCTTGAGCTCATACTAAGCAATTTCCTGGTTTGTTTTATTAATTATGTTCCTTTAAATTTTCATGATAGCATTTTACTAATCTCCTGCAAACTCCCTGACAGCCTGGGTAAAATATACAGATGCTGTCACAAGAGCAAGTTGATTAGTACTAGCAGTGTGCTTACAGGTTTGCTATGATACATCAAGGTTAGCTCTTTCAGAGCAATCCAACATGACTCACCGGGGTTCAATTACTAAAAGCAAAAAGGCCCTTCACTTTGCAAAGAAATTTTCCCCTAAGCTATGTGCAAGAACAATAAAAAAAAAGGAGTATGCTTGCTTATGATTGGATGATGGAAGTCAGCAGAGCTTCATCTCATTTATTAAGCTCTACTGAAAATTCCCTTTGCAAAGTACAACATCCCTAAAACAAAGTGAACAGTCTATTTGCCTTTAGTAAATTAACCCCACTTTGTTACAATGTACTGTGCAGAGATCCCAGAGGAGAGAATCTGGAGCTGTGTAATGTCATCCGTATGTACACTCACCAACATTGGGGAAGTGCTGGTGTTTTCAATAGTTTTGGCACAGGTTTGCTTTAAGAGTGTTCTACAGTTGTTGGATAAGCTCAAATGCATTCAAGTCACTAAACATTTTACTGCCTATGCAGCTGTCAGTTATTTCAGAATATTTTATTGTATTTTCTTGTGTGCCACACTAGCGATTTCTGCCTGTGAAATCAATCACCCCAGCCCCAGGTGCCTATAATGAACAGCGTACAGCATTTGAGACTTTGAAGAAAACATCAAGCATGGCACAAATACCATTTGGTTATAAGGCAGTGCGCTTTATACAAGACTCAAGATTGCAGAAAACACCAGGTAAGCAATTGAGCTGGGAACAGTACTGGGGGCCCATTAACACATCTCTACTTAAAATACACATGCTATGTGCTACAGCGTGTTTTGTGCTTTTTGTGCATATTGATCATATGTTTAAATTACTTTATTATGTATAATGTATATATTGTAAGGGTACTACATGCATTTTCTTAGTAGTGGCAGGCACTATAACATAAAAGAAACACAGCATGATAAAATGGACCATATCTAGCTTAGTTTTTTCTACAAAGTATTAAAAGTCCTTTTACCTGACACAAGTATGACAGCATATACGTATGGGTATAGGCTCAGCCCCCTGTCCAATTACAGGACCGGCTATGCAATATAAATAAGTCATTTCCCAAAAGACAGCATTCTCCTTTTACACTCACTGTTCAGCCAGTTATAGAACATTTTTACCCTCACCTTGCCGGATTCATCTGGCCTATCAGCACATGTTCAGCCTCTCCTGTGGCAAAGCTCCTTCTGTACAGGTTGTAAAGCTCCTACAGGAAGGAAGACTCCATGTCCAGGTACTGGGGTTGCAGGGTTCTGGTCTCTGGGGTTAGGTAGCATAATCCTTATGATGCACATTTTAGGGAGGATCTTCTTGTTTAGCTTAGGTGTGGCTGCAGTGTGTCCCTGTTTATCAGGAGAAAAGCGCTGTATTGTTCCCCATGATTGAGTTCTGACCACTGGGGCTGCTATTTGGGCCACTTCCCTCTTCCAAGATGGGGCCGGGTTAACTTTTAACACAACAATTCTCCTGCGCTCGGGTGCTCAGCCTTTAGGCATGTTGTACAAGCTACTATCTATGGAGTGCCAATCATCTTGCAGCTTTCCTCAGAGCTATGGGTGCTCTTGGAACTGAAATATATAAAAAGAAAAAGGAAGGCGCACCAACCTTGTGCATTACCAAAGATATTTTAATAAATGTTTAAAAACAGCAATGCTTATACTCACATACAATCGTGTAAAATAAGCATGTAGGGTACTCCGCAACAACAGACAATTCAATTCAAGTCCTAGGCGGGACCCAGGATAACCGGTAGACTGGATGGGGAAACATACTGGCTACATACTGGCTGACTCGTTTCGAGGGAGGACCCTCTTCCTCAGAGCCAAAACCACATATGTCCAGGAGGAGACTGGACATATGTTAGTGTAACCATTGCTGTTTTAAGCATTTATTAAAATATCTTTGGTAATGCACAAGGTTAGTGCTCCTTCCTTTTCCTTTTGTAGCCTGGTTAGCTTCTGGCAGCCAGACCGCGGGCTGACCTCTCCAAGCTGGCGCCCAGCAGACTTCTGAGTCGGCGGAAGAGAACCAAGATGGCGGCAGATTGACTTCCGGTTCATCAAAAATCAAGCAGTCAGAGGTTCAGTGGCCACCCGGCGGCCAAGCAGCTTAATTAGGGAAGCACCTGCAGCTAGGAGGACCCCCCCACCACCTTATAGGCGGCCAGTATGTATGGCTCAGTTCACAAGGCAGGAAGTCCAGAGACATGCTGTGTTCAGGTAAGAGAGCCAGCAGTTGTGACACTATCTTCTGGGGTGCAAAACCTTTAGGTTGACAGGCATTTCTTTTACAGTGTATTACCTGCCAGTGCCACATTGGGGCTAGTCTGGTTAGAGGTAGGCCATCCACTGTTTGTGCTTTCTTAGGTCACGCTGTTTGATGTGCTTAGTATGTTGTTATTGTTTGCAGTCTCTTAAAAAAAACAGTATGTGCTCTCCCAAAGACCAGCCACATAATATAAGGTGAGGGTCAGGTGAGTAGGTATATGTTGCCTTAAAAAAGAGTGCATGGCTAATGGATTGTAACTTTTCAGCCCTTTTCGCCAGCACTGTTCCTCCAGAAGTAGAGATGTGCCACATTACCCAGGGCATGGATGAAGCCCCAAAAGACTGGCAGCTCATACAAAAGCCTGCTAGGAGGGCCAGCATTGACAGCGCATGGATCCTCAAAGAGATGATCAGTGTTTAGGTTGCGGCCACACATCGCTTCCAGGGAAAATGCTGTGCCGAGCATGCATGCTAGAGGCAACAACAAACAAGTAAACAGAGAAAGCTGATATAGCTTTATTGTTCAAGCAAACTATTAAGGAGTCTTTACAGGAATTATCCACTAAATCAGTGGTTCTCAAGTCCTCAAGTACAGACAACGGTCCGTTTTCAGGTTTTCCTTTACTTATCACAGCTGCTTTAAATCAATATCAATGACATGGTATTCATAAGAACTATTTTATCTAAGTGAAGTTCCCAAAATACGGCCTGTTGGGGGTACTTGAGGACTGAGGTTGAGAACCACTGCGCTAAATCAAGTCAAGCGGTGACTTCTGTATCGAGTCCACCTCTGGCGCAAAATGGTTCCCTGAGGCAACATTCTCCAGAACCTGTATCAGGGGAGGAGTCCCTGGAAAAAGAGCTCATTGACAGATTTGATTACACCTTAGTACAAACCCTTGTGAGAGCAGTCAGAGAGGCTCTTGATTGGGAGGAAGGCTAAGGCCAGGAAGTATTTGCACTCTTTTCCTTTAATTGAAGAGAGACAGAAAACCATCTCTGTATAATACATTTATTAAAATGTATCATTTTAAGGAGGAAAAAGTCCATCCGTTGGAGGCCGCACCTTTAGTAAATGCAGCAGTCATTAGGCAGGCCAGATATGCCACGCTACCAATGGATGATTCAGTATCCTTCAAGGATACTCTAGACTGAAGAATGGATGTTGACATGAAAAAGATTTACATGTCCCCTGACAGTCCCTGTACGCTGGTGTTGGCAAGCACTCACTTCGGTGGCTAAGGCCTAAAAGTAACATTAAACCTGCTTTTTTTTCCTTTAAAATAACAATCATGCAATACTTACATGCTCTGTGCAATTGTATTGCACAGACTAGCCCCAGTCCTCTTCTACTGGGGACCCCTGCCGGCGCTTATGGCTCCACCTCTTCAGCGAGTACCCCCATAGGAAGCCGCTTCCCATGGGTACACTTGTTCCTGAGCTGCCTTGTCTGCATTCATGGACACAGACAAGGCGGCTAAACCCCACACCCCCGCTCCCTTGTCACAGAATTTGATTGACAGCCAATCGCGCCCCATATCAATTTGCGCAGTGAGGAGGGATAGCCACTTTAAGAATTTAGGCTGAAAAGGCGGAAGCAGATCTTATGGCAAGAGCCAGAGTTCAGTTCAGTTTTGAAGATTTTGAGTGAAATCAAACATGCTCATTTCATAGTTGAAGCTGCCATTGACTCCCTTCACTGTTCGGCTAGGGTTATGCTTTTCTCAGTGATGGCAAGAAGAGCTCTATTGCTCAAGCCATGCACTGTGGACGCCTCTTCCAAACCAAATTGCTGTCGTATTCCCTTTGATGGGACAGCCTTGTTTAGCAACAAGTTGGAAGCCGCAATAACTAAGTTCACGGGAGGCAAGTTAGGGTTAATCCCGCAGGATTTGAGGCCCAGGCAAAGCCAGCAACTGGAGAGAATGCAATATACAGGCAGATTGAGAGATTTCAGATCTTACAGGCCTGGCAGGGATTACAAAGGGGATGGAAGTCACCCCAGTCATCGCTGGAGTGGCTAGTCAAACCAAAGTCAACTCCTGCTCAGCAGCAGAAACCCTTTTGAGGGTTCTTCCCCCAGACGCGTGCGGTAGGTGCAAGGCTGCGAGAAATTTGCTCAAGTCTGAGCGGAGCATGTCAAAGACCCTTGGGTAATGGATGTGGTTCAAGCAGGTCATTGTTGGTAATACTCCTCTTCCCCTACTATACCTCACTTCACACCCACGAAACTTCATCGCTGTCAACAGAAGCTTCAAGTAGTATGTGATTGCATCCAGTCACTCCTACACAAATGAGCTGTAGAGCAGTTTCCTGATTGAGAAAGATATCAAAGCTTTTCTTAGTAAAGAAAAAGACAGGCAACTTAAGGCCTGTGTTGGATCTAAAAGGCCTGAACAGGAAGATTAGCGTTCAGAGTTTCCATATGGAATCTTTACTGTCAGTCATTCAAGCTATCAGGTCAGGAGAGTGGATGCTGTCTCTGGATTTTAAGGATGCATACCTGCAAGTCCCAGTATATCCACGGTACCACATATATCTCCGCTTTGTGGTCATGAGGTACCATTTCCAGTTCATATGTTTGTCGTTTAGGCTTTCTAGCTCACTGGGGACATTTTCCAAGGTCTTACTCCCAGACATTTTTATCCTGCGCAGACAAGACCTGCAAGTATTTCATTACTTAGACAACATTTTGTTAGTAGCACAGAGTCCCCAAGTACTGTCTGATCATCAAGAAATCTTAGTCCAAACTCTGAAAGAATTTGGATGGATCATCGACTGGCAGAAGAACCAGCCAGCTCCCACACAGAGGATGGTGTTCCTAGGGGCAGTTTTAGATACCAACAAGAACATGGAATTCGCACCGGTGAAGGCATCAGCTCTTATTTCTCGACTGGAGGGGATAGCAGCCCTGTCTTACATTCCAGCCTGGCAGTGTCTCAGACACAAATCCAATGATAAAGCAGCCCACTGGTGGATGAGAACCTTCCAGGTGGAGTTCCAGACCCACCATTAGCTATCACATCAGGTGCTCCCACGTTAGGTTGGGGTGCTCACCTCAATGCCCTTTTAGTCCAAGGCCAATGGAAGAAAAGACAAAACAAAGTTTCCAGTGTGATCAAATTGGGCCTTAAGGGCATTTCAGGGGCAGAGTCAGGGCAGATTCGGGGGGCAAATGGTTCACAATCAACATGATGGCGGTCGCATACATGCATCACCAAGGTGGAGTGCAGAGCCGAGTACTCTTGGCAGAGGTGTTACTCATTAGGCCCTGGGCTCAGCAGAAACTGGCAAACCTGTCAGCGGGTTTTGTTCCAGCTCCTTAGACTTTCCTAGCAGATACTTTGAGTTGCAAGTCTTTGGACAGCAATGAATGGTCCTTGAACCAGTCAGTTTTTTACCGGATCTGCAACCAATGGGGATATCCAGATCTGGATTTGATGGCAACTCAAACCAACACAAAATGCAAAAACTTCTTTTTGAAGTTTCTAGAAATGGAAGCATTGGAAGCTCTAGTTGGGTCTGCAAACTGGTATATGCATGCCCGCCAATACTGCTGATCTTTAGACTGTTCAACAGGATTCACAGGCATTCAGGGTTGGTAATAGCAATCATTCCTCTGTGGCATTGCAGGCCTTGGTTCCCATTACCCCAATCTCTAGCAGTGGAGCCTTCAGTCCTGCTTAATATCAGATCTGCTCCAGCAGGTGCAAGAGTTACTGTGAATCCAGTCAAGTTCCATCTAGCAGCTTGGAAGTTGAGAGGTGAAGACTGAAGCAAGCTGGATGCTCATCAGCAGTAAATGAAACTTTACTGAAATTTTGACGAATCATACTTATTCCAAAGTCTGGGAAAAGTTTGCTACCTTTGCTGAAGCACAAGATTTTGATCCCATGTCACCATCAGAATCCCATGTATTAAATTTCCTGCAAGCAGGCTTAGAAATGGGCTTACACGTGAACACGCTCAGAGTACAGGTTTCAGCTCTGTCCTTGCTAACAGGAGAAAGGTAGGCTAAGCACCAACTAGTTCACCAATTACTTAGAGCATGTGCTAGAATCTATCCTCCAGAAAGATCATTTGTCCCCCCATGGAATTTACAAGTGGTACTGGACGTTCTATCCCAGTCACCCTTTTTGGTAGATCAATACTCATCATTATGGAACGTGACTTTCAAAGCAGTATTTCTCACAGCCGTAATGTCAGGTAGGAGGGTATCAGACCAGACTAGCTCTAGGCTACAAACCTCCTTGTTGTTGCCACTTTCCAGATAGCGCCGTTTTGAGTCCACAAGTGGGCTAATTTATCACTGCACAGCACAAGGATCGCTCGGCAGCGTCATATGACCCTTTGGGTCCTGTGACGCTGCCGAGCAGTCCTTGTGCTGTGTAGTGGCCGTAGACACATCGCACAGATCCACAGACACTGATACATTACTTTTCATGCTGCTATGTTGGTGAGTACCCTAACTTAATTTTTAATAAACCAAGTTCAATTGTTCATACTTGCTGCACAATGAGGTATGTTTAAATCCTATTACATATGCCATACTGCGGATGACCGGTCCAGAGAGGTTGCCATATAAAGTTATTGGAGGAAGAGTCTCTACCTGTTACGCATATCCTTGTTGGTGGATTGGATTACCAACAAAGCTCCTATGACCATCTTCTCACATAGTGGTCCTACAGTTGGGGTAAGAGGCTTGTGTGAACTCTCCTCCCTCCTGGTGATGGACCCTACTCCTGCACTGTCCTGGATTTATTCACTCAAATATGTGGACTGTGTGTTTGCTGTACTGATCTTCAGCACAGATCTTAGAACATTTTTTGCACATGCATCTGTGGAAGTATATTGTTTCCTTAGTGCATTCAATATTTTATCTTTTATGTGTATTAAGCACTGCATTTTTATATTTCAATGTCTTTTGTTCTTGCCAAGAATTTCTGCTGGCTGCTCTTTCTATTTTTTTCTGTGTAGCGCGGGTTCTGTTGTGTTTTTATTTTTTATATATAGAGATGACATCATCCTTCAGAAAGCCAGGCGGCATTAGAAAAGGGTTTGCCATGTTTGGACATTGGCTTTGTGGCTGGTCAAGATATTTCTGAGGGCTTATCTCGTAGAAAAGTTGGAACCTCCTAGGAAATATGAGGGCCCACTCTACTAGAAGTATGCCGGCCTCCTGGACAGAATTTACAGGAGTATCTCCAGAGTTGATATGTAGAGCCGTGGCCTGGTCTACATTCCGCACATTTCTGGCCCATTATAAAGTGGATCCGGCAGCTTTAACTATAGTACAATTTGGTTGTTCTGTGTTGGACAGATGTAATGATTAAATAAAACACTTCAGCATTACCCTTCCTTGTCTGTGCTGTGCTACATCCCATAAGTATATGCTGTTATGCTTGTGTCAGGAAAGGGTAATATTGTATGCATACTTGACAGTAATTTTCATTTCCTGACACCAAAACATCACAGCATATAGGTTGTTCCCTAAGGCTTCGCATTGCGTATAGTTATGAGAATGCTGCCTTATGGGAAATTACTTATTTATATAATATAACTGGTCCTGTGATTAGGCAGGGGGCAGAGCCTATACCCATACGTGTATGCTGCCATGCTTAGGCGTCAGGAAAGGAAAATTACTGACAGGTAAGGATACAAATTTCTGTTATACATGTTTTGTCATTGCTGTCCTCCTTAAGAAAATGCTAGCTATCCAGCAATAATACTGATACTTTAGCTTTTGTGATATGGAAGAAGCATGCAGCCTGTAAGTGAGATCTTACACACAGCACTCTTAAGGCCTGTATTAATGGCTTTTGGGCTTGTGTTGATATCATCTGTTTAAGAAGCTTCTAAGATAGTTTAGAATTCATTTATAGGTGTATTTGATCTGCATTTGACCTGCTTTTAACAGGTTTTGCATTCCCATTGACTTGTTTGAGAATGCAAAACCTGCTTGAAGCAAGTGAAAGCCCATTGATAAAAGGCCTTAGGGATTGTTCATACTTAGTACATACTTAGTAGATTGAACACTGTATTTTACCATGCACAAAGTGTCTGTTGTGGCTGGCGTTCTGGCTTGTGGTGCCTTGCGCTTGTGTAGCTTAGAGCATTGCTTACTTTTTTAACTTTATTGAAATGCCAAAGTGTGACATATTATTCATTTCTATGCACCACAGCATGTATTATTCTCATGATAGCTTGCATATTATTGCTACATAAACAGTAATATTGATGTTAATACTAATTCCAGAAAGACATTTTAATTTTTTAGGGCCAGGCTCTTATGAAATATTTAGTTATGGCATTGCAAGTGAGAGTCTGAAGAGAGCAAACTTGGAGTGCTCAAAAAGGGGAGCATTTGGATCTTCTGCTGTACGTGCCTTGTCCATCTCCAACAGCGATGCAGTATGGACTCCAGGACCCAGTCACTATGCAGTAAGTTTGACTTCCTACTCTAGGAATATCAGTGGATAAATAAAACAGAAAAACGTTTGAATGAACAATAGGTTATTTATCTTGAAAACTGAAGAAGATAAATGTTGACCCAAAAGAGAGACGATTTCCATAACATGTCAAAGTTAGCCAAACACCAGAAATTCCAGATGTCTTATCCATATCTTTGCTACAAATTTTGTTTTATGGCTTTATGTCTTTATGTCATATTCTAAAAGTTCAGAATGTTAAAATCGTGGTGGATACCTAGATAGACTTTTGATCTGTTAACTGACATAATAGTCAATTCACTAATGCTTGCATGTGTGGCATCATTACAGGGCTTATTTCAATGATCAACATGTTATGTGAATTCATTCAAGTATATATCTAACCATTTTCTTCAGTTTTTTTTAGCATTCAATTCATTCAATTGAGTGGGGAAGAATTCAGAGCCTTTTGTTTAAAAGACTTTCAATCACATTCAGGCAGGTACAGTTTATCCTCCATTTGGTAGGTGGTGCTGTGTTGCTGTGCAGATGGAGTGGAGGCTGGGAGGAACATTGTTCATCTGCAGACTTCGTAAGTGCCACCAATGGACCTGTGGTCCAATTGGAGTGACCTTTGGTGGCCATCTTTAGTATGGGCAGTGTTATTAAAAATGAAGGCCTTGCTGAATTTGGCATGCATTTGCGAGTAGCTAGAATAGGGAGAGAATTGGAACACCGCTGCATGCTATTCTCCGGTCTTTGGGATTACTATATATATCAGACCTGTACAACTTCCTCATGTGCCGCTTGTGCCCCCCACTTGGCCATTCAGCCACCCCTCTTGTAGATACTAATGTAGGTAATGTAGGCTATGCCTGTGTGATTTTTTGTGGTGCTGAAGATATACCATTGCACTACCAGCATTACTGTGACTTCTACGATCAGCATCACTGCACCTGTACTGTCAGTGTAACTGAGTTTGCTACTGTAAGAGTACCTAAAACTGATACTTTAAGTGTTCTGCCACAGTTGCTACAGCCATATTACTAGTGCTAGTTATTGCAGATTGCCGTTTACCTTGTTATCTGTTTTACATGCAACTCATCAATACATCAACTTTTCAACCTTTTTTTGGACCTTGTGTTTGTTGTTTCTTCAACTTGGTTACCAACCTCCTGGCCCTGCCCATACACTTAATGTCCCAATGACAACAGTTTAACTGGACAAAAGGTAAAAGAAACATTTTCAAAACTAATACAGATAGAAATATATATATATTTTTAACTCGTTCGTTGAGAATAACAATTGCAATCTCAGAAGTTGGGCCAGGAGTTTGTCCTATTCAGCTGATCAGATCAGAGCATCCACTGGCTGTAAGCGCTCCACAGGAATCTCATCTTTGGATCATCCACTTAAATTAAAGGTGAGATGAGGGTAGCTGGATTTACCTACCCCAGTAACATTTAGGACCATAACTTCACTGGAAAGTCAGGGGCGTTGTGGACACTGAGCTTCTTCCCTGTACCTTCTGCAGTGCTCTAGAGACATTTTACATAAATCCTGGGGTTCAGCTGTATTCCAGAGTCTATTTCTTCATTTCTTCATTTAGGTCTGTTCTAATATAGTGTAAGATCCTGGCTAGTCCTAGCTCAATTTCACTGAGACTCGGAAACAGGCCACCTTTCTATCACAGTCTAATTTTCTTTGTCTTCTCAAGCAGCCATAATCTTTTCACTCCCTTTGCTAGGGGTTTTCGGAGTCATTTTTTTAGTATCAATGAGAACTGGAAGCCATATTTCCACATCGGTGTTCCCCATGATCAAACAGCTTTTTTTCAATCCCAGGCCCAGGAAAAAACGATAGCCAGTGTGTTGAAGTTTCCTGGCTATCAAATGATTAGGGGGTCAAACGACAGCTTGATTTGTAGGTATTTGTCATGGGGATACTGCCCCTATCCATGTGTCACTGGGGATCTCCATTGCTACACTTAGCCCTAATCAGCCATGCTGCTCACAATACCATTCAGCAGCAGTGACTTGGTTCATCCTGCTGGCTTGGCTCAAACTTTCAGATGCAGTCATTACTTTGTGCAGGGGCCATGAGGATCTTGGAGGAGGCCCCAGGTATAGTTCTGACTCCCTAGCTGCTGAGATGTTGGGTTTTCCGGCTCTTACTAGCGATAACCCACCCTCACTGGACCAAAATTTCACTAACACACCAGTAGTGTTAAGTAGGTTTTATGTAAAAAGGAGGAAGGTTTGTAAGGATAGTGTGACAATACCAAGCTAAACTCTAAAACATACTTAAAGTGCCCTCCCCACATTGAGTGCCCGTACAGGGAAGCGCTTCCCTGGGAACAACCATGCGGGTGCGCTTTCGACACAGACAGCAGGAATCGGGCCCGGCCCCCCGGCTCTTGCATCATTGGATTTGATTGACAGCAGCGGGAGCCAATGGCTGCGCTGCTATAAATCTATCCAATCAGGACCTGAGACACCAGCTGGAGCGGATGTGCTTGTCCCCAGCACGGGAAAGACAGGGTTCAGGTAAGTAAAACTGGGGGGCTGCTACACTAAAGGAGGTTTTTCACCTTAATGCATAGAATGCATTAAGGTGAAAAACCCAGAGGGTTTACAACCCCTTTAAAAAGAAGCAATGTTATAATTGTATATAAGGAATGACTATATGGCCTTACTATACTATTTGTCCGTGGGGAGTCTTAAATACAGTCTTTCAGCAGTGGGGCTTGTGAGTTGTTATTGGGGTGATCTCTCTGTCTCGTACTTATAATCCAAGGGAATGCACCAAAAGTCCTGGGCTAACTCTCCAGATAGCAGCAGAGTTAGTGTTAATGCAGGTGGCCTAGACTCTTCCCAACTGATGCTGTTCAGTGTCTATTACCCATAGATTAGGTGAGAGGTCACGCTGCACGTGGGGCTCCCCCTAAGTGTGCATCAGCTGGATCCCCAGGTATCCTCTCTGGAGCTCACAGTTCCAGTTCTGTCAGGTCATCTGAGGCCATCCTTGTTCACTGTCTCACAGATCATCTCTTTTAAATATAATGCTAGATTCAGACTGGAGATATTTGAGGTTTAGGGGGGTGTCTATTGAGAAAAACAGATAGGGGCGCTAGTCTTGTTAACTGACCATTTTGAAAAAAATATTTTCATAATAAAAAATGCCAAACAAAAACACAAAATAATCTGCAAATTGAAAATGAACCCTATAGGCTTATTTGTTTAACCCATAATGATTACTCCAACAGAAGTGTAATCACAGAAATAGCAAATCTAAGGTTTCTATGTGCAATTAAAGCGTTCATTACCCCAACACTTCATATTCATGATATCGTGATTCGTATTTGTGTGAGAAAGTATCCTGTTCTCTTTGTATTTTTCCTTTATGTGAAATCCCTGGTGTTCCTGCCTGTCTCCTTGTTTTCCTATTAAAAACTGATCACACTGAACAGGTAAGCACACCATGGTCAGTTCTCTAGTTACAGTGAGAACTCTCAGTGTACTCTCCTCCAATGACCAGACTTGTCCTGACACCCCCACCCCCTGCACAGCCATTTAGCTTAGTGTCCTACTGCTTCTCCTTCCCCAGTTCCTATTCAGCTGTGAAGAGAGGGAATGTGATCACTTATAAAAAAGGGAAAAAAGGTATTTATAATGCTTTTTTTTATATATATATATATATATACACACACAAATGTTTTGCCTTTCATTTTCTGAATGGGTTGTTTTACAAGGTGGTCGTTTACAATCACTTTAATATTGAAATACATAAATACTATCAGATAACTGACAAGTATATGGGATGTACAACAGGAGTATAGACACATGCCAGGTAAAAAAACACATGTAGAAAATATGTACAAAAAAAAGAGGTTGTACCTCTTTCTCAAGACGTGGCTTATAGAAGAAGCTTCAGGGACCAGTTGCGCACATGGAAGGAGACTTCTGGAGTGAGAAGTAATGGAAGTAATACACCTTTTCCTCATCCCCTGGAGTTATTGAGCATTTAATCCTTGAGGTGCAAGGGGAGGAGGGGGGACACTGCTAGGCTAGTACTTATGTAATACAGACAGACATATTAATTAATACAGAGCTGAAATAGTTTGTGACTTGTTTTATTTGCCTGGAGTTCATGGAAAACATATTTTAACTATAAAACAAGCCCCCCCCGGGTAGAAACACCTTTTTGAGACTGTTTTGGATGCAAAGTGTACTGTAATTATAGAGAGAATATGTTTTAGATAGAGTAGGAAAATGTTTAACCACTTGCCGAGCAGGCCGTTGTTTTACGGCTGCAGGTCGGCTCGTTCCTGCAAAACGTCGTCGTGGTATGTCGCTCATGGGAACGTGTGGTGGAACTGGCAAGCGGGGGAGCCCATCAGCGGGTGGGGCGGACTCGTTCTGACAGGGGAGTTGAGAGAGAGACCGTCTGTTCCTAGTGATAGGGAACAACAATATCTCTCCTCCTCCAGTCAGTCCAGGCCCCATACAGTTAGAAACACCACAGAGGGAACACACTTAACCCCTTGATCACCACTAGGGTTAACCCCTTCCCTGCCAGTGACATTTACACAGTAATCAGTGGCTATTTTTAGCAATGATCGTTGTATAAATGTCAATGGTCCCAAAAAAGTGTCAAAAACGTCTGATCTGTCCGCTGCAATGTTGCAGTCCCGCTAAAAATCGCTGATCACCACCATTATTAAAAAAAAAATAATAATAATAATAAAGATGCCATAAATCTATTCCCATAGTTTGTAGAAGCTATAGCTTTTGCGCAAACTAATCAATATACCTTTATTGCGATTTCTTTTACCAAGAATACATATTGGCCTAAAATGAGGAAGAAATTTGTTTTTTTTACTTTTTTTTTGGATATTTATTATAGCAAAAAGTAAAAAATATTGTTTTTTTTCAAAATTGTCGCTCTTTTTTTGTTTATAGCGCAAAACATAAAAAACACAGAGGTCACACTTCCATACCACAATCGGCATATTCAAAATATTTGACCCTATATCTCATCAATGCGGCCAAACGTTGCATCCCCCGGAACTGGAAAAACAAGTCCCCACTGGCCATTGCAGACTGGATTAGGCAGGTACAACAAGTCTCAGAGATGGAAGACTTGATTCACCAATCCAACGAGACCCCTGACAAATTTCACAAAATCTGGGCCTGTTGGAGACATTTCACGGAGTCACAGGAATTTCATGTAGCACTTAAACGCGACACATCGCTCCCCACCCATTAATCATTGGTATCATAGCCAACATAAAGACGCTGAAACCAGGAGGCGTATTCGGTTACTCACAAGGATGAAGAATATGCCTGATAAAATGAATGAATCGCCTCTCGACGACTGTTCTATCTACCCACATATGGGTCTTTCTATCCAGAGTGGAGGGGAGAAAGAGGGGAGCGAAGAGGAGGATACAGGGGGTAAACCCCGCCTACAGGAACAGAAAGTGGCAACTTTACGAATCACTATTTAGGTTTTTAGGTGATACAATTATATATTACGACTTTAAGTTGGTGAATGACACACTATGGTTCAGTGTAATCCAAATTAATGTGTCTTAGCTAAATGGCAAGGGTTGGCTGACTCTCCTCCTGGTATAGGTTCCCCAGGGGGACACGCCTTCAGCTATTGAAGAGGGTTTGATGGGACGACAGTCATCCCTACAGTTCAAGACCTACCTAACCATGGGTAGCCGCCAGCTGCCAGAGTGCAGTTTGCTTCCGGATGGGGTGCTTTGGGAGTGGTGTCTCTTCTGGCAATGGCTACACATCAGGGGTGACCATATGCGTGGAGGCAGCTTAGATTATTCCGAACACTAGGACCACCAGGCGTCTACCCTGCAGTTACCACAGGAGGAAATGTCAGTCATCTTCATGTGAATTGACGATGTGCTACAATGCCAAACTGTATTCCAACATCACATTTTGTATATCCTGATAACAAATGTTTTTGGTGTATGCTTGAATTTCAATAAAAATTATTTGGAAAAAAAAACAAAAAACGCAGAGGTGATCAAATACAAGAAAGCTCTATTTGTGGGAAAAAAGGATGTCAATTTTGTTTGGGTACAACGTCACATGACCGCACAATTGTCAGTTAAAGCGACGCAGTGCCGAATCACAAAAAATGCTCTGGTCAGGAATTGGGTAACTCTTTCTGGGCTGAAGTGGTTAAACCCCTTTTTGCCGTCTGTGTCTCACTGATGGGATGCACAAGGAAGTGAGTAAAAATCCATCCAAAGAGAATTAAATTGTCACCAAAATTGGTGTCCATGTTTGAAATTTTCACTTTTGACAACCATAAAGTTTTGGATTTCCCATTTTCCCGATGGCAATTATCACCAGAACAAATAGAAATGGTGGCTCTCCTCGGTATAAACAGAGAGCTATAAAAATCGGAGAGAAATTCTAACTACTACTCTATACAAACCCAAAATAAAAAAAATAAATGCAACCTAATTGCACACGAATCTAAACTGTTATAAATTGAGTTCTGGTATTTAATAATACATAAAGATGTTTAAAGGAACTTGACTATACATTGACAATCGCAAAAACAGCTAAAAACCCTTATGAATTTAGATATGAGAATTCAATTTGTAGAGATCTGTAAGTGAATTAAACTTGTTGCACAAAGGAAAAAAAATATAATAAGTATATCTTATTGTGTAACAGATGCTTTATTAAACGATGAAAAACCTATTTTACATTATTTTGACTCTATTATCCACATGTGTCTGAAGTCTGCAAACCCTAAGCTTGATTACTGCCTAAGACAGAGCAATGGCCGTTAGATGTTGAGTTATATTGGCATGAGAAAGGTAATTTGTTTAGATGTGTGATCAGAACCAGGTTTAAAAGCAATAAATGTTGTATCACATTTAAGATTTCGAAGGTAATCCCCTAAGTGACTTGTCAGAACAGAGACTGCAAATGAAATTTTCACAAAAATGCGATTCCTTTTGCTGATATAACTACCTTTCTTCCTTAAGGAACTAACATGTTTCAATTACTAGAACTTTCACATAAATGTGAAAAATAGAGAAATCATATTACAGGTGTGGATAGAGTCCTTATTGTAAAGCTGTAATAGAACTGAAAGAGATAGGATTGATGCAGAGAATACATTATCATAAGTCATGTAGCTTTCATGCAGCAGAATCTGATATTTTTTAATAAAGTGGCATTTCATATATAGCAGAATATTAATTTCCATCTTACCGAAATCCATTTATTAAAGAAAATCCAAATGTAATCGCTAAATCTCATATAAGCCTTAACCTGTTAATGTAATTCCAGAAATTGTTTTTAGTCAATATAACTATGCATCTATCATTTAAGAATATAAACCCTCACCTTGTAAAACAACCCATTCAGTTTAAAATAGTAATAGTAAGGCAAAGCATTTGTGTATACATATAAAAAAAATTATAAATGCATTTTTCTCCTTTTTTTAGTGATTACAAACTCTCTGTTCACAATCACATAAGGAGTTCAGAGAGCTGGGGGAAGAGAAACAGTACTGATCTTCCCAGTGAAAGGCTGCGAGGGGAAGGCATGTCAGCAGAAATCTTATAATTGGAGGAGAGCAGGCTGAGTTCCAAGCACAGCTAGAAGACTGGCCACATTGTGTTATGATGCCCAGTTTGGTCAGTTTGTATTAGTAAAGCAGAGGGACTGTGAGGAATGCCAGGGGTTTCACACAAAGGAAACAATGAAACAGAGAAAAGTATACTTTCTCATACAAGCACATGGTACAGCAGGAACATATAAGGGATAAGAAATGTTAGGTGAACATATTCTTTAATGAACTTGCTGTTAAGGTTGATTTACTTTCTGTTAGGCTACTTTCACACTGGGGCGGGGAGGGGCGGTAGCGGTAAAGCACAGTCTATTAGCGGCGCATTTTACTGCTATGGAGGCGGGAGCGGGCGCTTTTAACCCCTAAGAAGGGCTTAACAGGGGGTTAAAAGTGCCACCGCTCGGGGCTTCCAAGGCGGTGTACAGCCGCTTCGGGAGCGCCATCCATTGCTTTCAATGGAGGGAGCAGTGTAGGAGCAGTGTACACACTGCTCACGGCACCGCCCCAAAGATGTGGCTTGCAGGACTTTTCTTACCATCCTGCAAGCGCGAACTGCCCCAGCACTCTGGCTTTCACACTGGGAAGAATGGGGGGAGAGTTTTTCAGGCGCTGCACAGGCGCTATTTTCAGCACCGCAGCACCTGAAAAACATTCCGGTGGCAAAGTAGCCTTACTGGGTGACGACTGTCTACATTTGTACTCTTGTGTTGTCACCATATCAGGGCCAGGCCACCTCAATAATAGAGACAAGTAGGGCAGCTGACCCCGGCACACCATTTAGGGGCCCCTTCCCATCCTAGCATAATAGTCCTGTCCCTGCTATCACCTCACAGAGAGCTGCTCACGGCTCAGCCTGGTTCCCTGACTGCTTAGCAAGCCATAGCAGGGCATCACCATGGATCTTTTAATATGGTTGCCCAGCCATAAAGTTTGCATTGCACCTGTGCAGCAACTGGAGAGAGGTGCAGCTTTTTGACAGGTGTGCTCTGAGTTGTCCCACTGGTACCACTGAGGAAGATTTAAATTGTCATTAAAAGTGCAAGTTTCTGTGACTGTGTGTAATGGGGGGTATGAGCCGATCATGGTGACTGGGGGTCACCATGTTTCCCTCCTCATTGGGTGCCAAGTGTGGGTCACATGAGTATGTTTACAACGTGTCCACGGAAATGGCCATTGATCAGTAAGCCAGCCACCAACACACTGACCTCCCCTTATGTAAATCCATTCTGAAGGGCGGCACCTCTGAAGATCCAAGTAATATAAAAGGGAGATGAGGATGCCGCCCAATCAGAACTTCCAGACGAAGTTACGCTATTGGCATAGCGAAATGCGTTGACGTCACGGATTGAGAACGGAAGACTTTGTTGAATGATCAGCTCGGAAACAGCAACGAGGCTTGGAGCACACTCAGTGTTCTCAACGCCTGCAGTATCCCGGAACGTGACACATCGGGAGTGGTGACCACCACAGTATTTCTCCATACCTACAGTCTTGGCTTTTTGACAGGGATCCAGGGTCGTTACTCCTATACACTGGACCAGCACAAGCCTGTGGATAAGCCTATTGACTAAGGAGCAGTGGGGGACCTGAAAACCATGCATGCATTCCTAACTGTGGACCCAGTTGGCGGTGAGTTTATGGAACTTTTTACTCTCCACATTACGTGGCATACATAAGATTACCATACCTGCTTTCTCACCTGCCTTCCCACATACACAGGAATCCCCCACCGCTGTGGGCCCCACACATCCCAGTGACATTCTGACAAACACAAACTGTTTCCATCTGGCCCAGGGCGTCCTAGCCTCCTTGTCTGCTTCACTTGTATCCCCATCACAGGCTCAGCACCATTATTAAGGAAGGACTTAGCCCTCACCTGAGACCATCCAAGTCCAGATGGTTGCCATATCTATCCATCACCACCTTAGTGAGCCCGCTCACCATCATTACCGATCCTGACCCCCAACCTGGAGGGACATTTGTGGCAGTTTATCCCGCAACCGGGAGAGACTACGCACTCTATACTAAGGCTGGACCCCATCTATGTCCACTAATCAGCGGTACCATCCAGGGGTTGATTATATAACTCCATTGCGTTCACTTCACATCTCATTAAATTCTACTCCAGCTCTCGTTGACTGACCACGATTGGTATACCACCATACCCTGATTCTCACGATCAACAGGTTCTCTACTGAGCTATCTAGGACTTCCACCGGGATTTAGCACCCCATAGCCATTCTCTTACCAGAGGATTCTGGAAGGATATTTAATATTTCCCCCCCCCCTTCTTCCATGGTGGTGCATTAACTCGTCCATCCTCTCCGTGCATCCGGACGCTGTCCTATTTTGTCTTGTGTCCCCCTTGTGTGTGTCTTCTTGGTGTGTTGTCCCTGTTGCCCAGGAGACCCATTGCCTCCACACAGGCTCAGTGGTGTAACTCTTGTCCACTAGTATTGTATTTATTATGAATTGTGAATCTAAAGCTGATGCTACTATTAAAGTGATTTATATATTTTTATCTGTTGGTGTCTACTGCTCGTCCCTCACTAATTAACCTCTTAGTCCTTTGTGGCCTTCACAAGGACACCCCTGTTGTTTAATCACATAAGAGGCCTACCCCAGGGTGGGTCCTTCTGGGCTACGCTAAGCAATTTGTACAGGGTCATGCTCCTAAACATGGGGTCAGTGGTGGCACTAGGGTTGGTGTCACCTGGTGAGGTAAACCATGGTGTCACCCCCCCACCCCGGCACTGAGCAGGCTAGTGCATCGGTGCAGCTTCCCCCCCCCTTGGCGCAATGGATGGAGTCGGGATGGGATTGGGGTGGTGGATAGAGCTGGAATGGGATCAGGGAAATGGATGGAGCCAGATTGGGATCAGGGGGTGGATGGAGCCGGGATGGGATCGGGGGAATGGATGGAGCTGTGATGGGATCAGGGTGGTGGATGGAGCCGGGATGAGATTGGGGGAATGGATGGAGCAGGGATGGCATCGAGGTGGTGGATGGAGCCAGGATGGGATCGGGGTAATGGATGGAACCGTGATGGGATTGGGGGAATGGATGGAGCAGGAATGGGCTCAGGGTGGTGGATGGAGCCGGGATGGGATTGGGGGAATGGATCTAGCCGGAATGGGATCAGGGTGGTGGATGGAGCCGGGATGGGATTGGGGTGGTAAATGGTGACAGGATGGGATCAGAGGAATGGATGGACCTGGGATGGGATCAGGGTGGTGGATGAAGCTGGGATGGGATTGGGGTGGTGGATGCAGCTGGAATAGGATCGGGGTGGTGGATGGAGCTGGGATGGGATTGGGGGGATGGATGGAGCCGGGATGGGATCTTTGCTTTGGGTGGTTAGAGGATATGTGATAGGGGGGTGTTTTAGGAGGGGAGAGGAATTGTGCTTGGGGGGTTAAACTTCAAATCTGCCCCCCTCCTTCTAGCTCAAGTCCTCTCTAACCCAAAACAAAGCACCCTCCTAGCGCATATCCTCTAACCTCCCCCCTGACAAATTACTCTTGGCAGCATAATTGTTACCTGCCCAGGCCCCCCCTTCCCAGTCATCGGGTCTCCCTCCTCTGCAAGACCGGGCAGATACTGTAGCGCGGTGTCCCTCCTTCCTGGCTCTTCCCCCTGGCCTGTATACATGAAATGTCAGAGCCGAGGAGGAGGCTCTATAGTCCGGTCTGCAGTGAGTACAGCCGTTGGGGAGAGAAATGGGATTGCGGCGTGTGGGGGTGTGTGGGACGGTCAGACCCCGAGCACCGCGTCTGTCTCTGCCTCACTCACTGCACATCACGTGGTGCTGAGGAGATTGCAGAGGGAAGAAGGGAGCCGCTGCACCCCTCTCAATGCGGTGCCATTCTGGACCTGGTGTCACCCTCTGGCGGGTGTCACTCGGGTGCGGGCCGGTGATGCCATTGCATGGGGTACCTTTACTTGAGCCACGTTCACGACCCCGTAGTTGACAAACATGAACAAACTCTGTTGGCCAACAACGGTCGATTTGACTGCTGATTTCCAATTGTCGTCCAACAGAAGTTGGCTGACAAGACTAGAAAACATTTGTTGGTCAACAAGGTTGGGCAACAAAAGTTGGAAGGGCAAACACACATGCTCAGAATCCAGGAAGCGCTCGGTCATGAAAACCTGCATTCCTAATTCACAAATCACATTCACCTGAACTTCCTCTTTATACGTCGTAACACGTCACTATTTTCGGCTTTGTTGGATGATTACTTGACTACCGTCAGTATGCTAGACAAAACTGCTGACAGCCGATTTGGACAAAAGTTGGACATGCGGTCGTACTATAATTGGCACATGTGTACGGGGCTTTACTTGTGCATTTAGGAGGGACATGCAGAGCCAGTGCCCTCTCCACCTGTCCAGCATATCACCGCTGCCTCACTCCCAGTGTCCCGCCATGCACCTAGCACAGACTCCAATTGTGTACTTCACCTCACTTATCTCTTTCTCTTCTGTACCTGTGGACAGGATGAGGGCCTCAGTGGTGCAGATCTGCTCCTGTTGCTATGGGAGATGGATCACAGCCAAAGGAGTGCGGACAACATCTTCCTCGCTGCAAGATCTCACCTGCGCTTATGACAGGCTGCTAGAGAAACCTTTGTTACCCTTGGCAACCGCTTTGCACTTTACTGATCTCTTCTGACCACAATGTGTCTAGTGACCCAAGCTGTAGACTATGTGCTACTTGCATTGCACCCCTTTAACCACTTCAGCCCCGGAAGGATTTCCAGCTTTAGGACCGGAGCCCTTTTTGCGATTCGGCACTGCGTCACTTTAACTTAAAATTGCGCGGCCGTGCGACGTTGTACCCAAACAAAATTTGTGTCCTTTTTTTCCCACGAACAGAGCTTTCTTTTGGTGGTATTTGATCACCGCTGCGTCATTTCTGATTGCCGCTATAAACAAAAGAAGAGCGACAATTTTGCAAAAAAAACCCAAATTTCTTACTTTTTGCTAAAATACAAATCCAAAATAAAAATATAAAAAAACTTTTTTTTTCACCGTTTTTGGCCGATTTATATTCTTCCTCATATTTGTGATAAAAAAAATTGCAATCGGCGTTTATTGATTGGTTTGCGCAAAAGTGGTCGCGTTTACATTAAGGTTCGTGAAATGCGTTAATCCATCTGCACATTTCTGCCATGCCCTGTATGTTTCTGCCTGTATATTTTATGGGTGTTATCTTGAAACTTTGGACTTTTCAATAAAATCACTACTTAAGCTTCACCTCTATTGAGTGCCGTCACAACTCTTTGGATTGAATCGTTGCCCAGCTTGCGGACTGGATGAGCACCTGGAGGTAAGGTGATTATTATTCACCTGAGCGGCTTCCTCTCCTCCATGCTTGTTGATTTCAGTTCAACTAGGCAGCCAGCTGCCTTTTGTGTACATATATTTCTATAATATGTGGGTTGTGGATGGCCTGGGGACCTTTATGTAAACTAAGGCAATGCTGGGACATTTAGCTCTGCTGTAACAGTGACGATAATAATCTTGTGTGCACTGTGTATGCCATGTATGATGCTGTCCATTACATGCACCATTCTACCACTGTGCTGTACATTAGGAACAAAGGACTATTTTTTTTACACTGTGAACATTATATATTTCAGAACTCCCAACTATATGTTTTTTTTTAATAATAATAGTTTTCTTATTGGGCCAAAAGATTTACCTCTCCTAGGCTTCAATGGGATTCACTGCTCAGTTCACTGCTAATCTAAATTTTAAACAGGATTTGCCTAACCTTAGGCAAATTAAACTCAGTTTCCCTCATCCCTACTCAGGTACTCTGTACTTTTAGAAAAGATTAAGTTACTGATATTTTTTTCACATTTTCCTTACGATAAAGTAATGTGTTTTCCAGTTCTTTTTAGCAGTAGTGGAGTTTTGTACTGTGTTAGCCATCAATCCTTTAGATCCTTTTGTCAGACTTTATACAGTTGTATTGTAGAAACCACACACGAACACACACACACACACCAGCCAATTAATTTCTTTCTTAAATTATTGCGGGCTTCCTAGTTTTCATTGGTGGAAGATAGGAATGCTTTCTAGAAACAGGGCTTGGGAAGTAATGTAATTATCAATGTAACCAGTTAGATTATGGTGATATTGTCCAAAAGCAGAAGCCTATCTACTCTAGTACAATGAAGTATAATGTTGGCTTTCTGAATAAGGAGTATTTGTTTGCTGGATTTGTAGTTCTATTGATGACAAGCAAATACTTTCTGCTTTTAGGAAGGCACTTTTGTGCTTTCTAGTATTTAAAGCAAAGTTTTTCTTTTTGAATTACCTTATGTTGGTAAGTGATAATGTCTACATCTTTTTTATCACTCTTTTTTATGCATTTTCTTTTTGTTATCATAGGTGAAAGACAGAAATGAAGAACCATACAAGCATCACACATCTTCTGTATTTTCATCTGCAACAGAAAGACTTAGCATCCAAATGGGTCCGATGGTAAGCCTATTTCCTAAATAACAACTATTCTCGTTATGTAGTAATGCTTGCATATATTATGTCTCTATTAAAACCTGTTAATATTACTTACACATTCAGTGTGCCAAAACAACCATATGGTAAATCACTCCCTCTTAAAATTGTTTAAACTCCACAGCAGTAATCCAGAAATGCAAGGTGCAGTTGGTTGCTCAATGTATAATGCATATCAGACCAAAACAATGATACTTGTTCTTGGAACGATCTTACATAAGAAAGATCTTTTAGTAAACTGGTACTCCAACCAACATCTTAAGTCTGTGGCCAACATGAATTTGTATAGTTGTGAATGACTGACACCAGTCCTGCCTTTTTGCCTGTTTTAAAGGATTGCTTTTTACTATGAACCATTGCATATGAGAAAAAACATTTTCCAAGATCTCCAGCTTTTTCCTGTCAAAAGTAACCAACATGTAAAACACTCTAAATTGGTTTCACCTTTTTTTAAGTATTATCTTGTATGATCAATTTCTTTCATTTCACTTTCACTTTTGAATGTTTTTTAATCATTTGTAAATATACACTACAAATATTCTAAAATAAGAATTGCCTTATTTATTATCTCAGCCTTTCATTGGAGAGAAACTTGATCGCTTAACTTATTTACAATGCCATCTGTTGGTGAATCTGAGATCACAGCCCTTGCCAACAGTAAGGCTACCCTCACAACACTCACATACATTTGTAACACATTTTCAGATGATTTATTGACACCCAGGATGTGAGTGGAATTTACTCACAGACAGCAACAGAAACCGAGCAAAGGTGTTCAATTTTCTCCATCTCTATAAAATGAGTGTTTCTTTATCGAGGGACACGAGAACATAGTAATTCTTAGAATTCTGGGTTAAACTGCCACCTACAGGAGCAAAACTGGCAAACATAAAACATTAGGCTACTCATTGAAGGTTGGAAGCCTTTTCCTCAAATCCACTGGCTGAGAAAAGCTATAACAATGGTTTTTTTTTAGCAGTTTTATTCTTTTTTTTATTTTATTGTTTCTTCAATCAAGATACTTGGTACACAGTGGATATTTTTTCTTCAGTGACTTCAATCAAGACAAATGTCGCTTGAGCTGTTCTCTACATAGTAGTCCTATCCAGGACAGCCTATCCTCAGCTTCCTAGCTTTGAAGGCAATACCTGAACCCTGCTGAGCTGGAAGATTTGTGGGACTTGCCTGGAATGTGACCTTTGAGCACTGAGCTTTGTGCATTGTGATGCAGACCTCTGTGTTAGTTAGCCATGAGACCTCCCTAGGTTCAAAGTCATGGCACAGTCTCTGGTGTAATCCAATGTCTGAAGACTCAGAGTGATTTAGTCTTTGAAACTAGTGAGGTTAGGTTGGAATGTGACCTTTGGGCTCTGGGCTCTGCATTGTGGTGCTTTCCAGACCTTTGGGTACTCAGTTAGCCACAGATGTCCATATCTGTGCCACAGCCTCTGGTGTGACCCGGTCTCTGAGGACTCACAAAGTGAGTAAGGCAGAAAAAATTTACAGTCAGAAACAGTCTGGCTCAAACAGAGGGAGCTGCCTCATGGATGGTAGCACTGGGCACTATTTTAAAATTCCCACCACCACCGTCTTACAGTGGTAATGGTGAAGGCCAAGTGTTTGCTGACATCGTCCAGTAGATGGAGTGTTGCTTGTCTTCCACCATTTAGCCTAGATGAAGCAACTTACCACTGCTGTTCCTGCTTTTAAATAGCTTTGTGGATCAGCCACTCTTCAATCTCATTCCATTTCCCGTCTACACTGACTTAGTAACCTCTGGCTACCTATGGTCCTCTTCAGCATCAGATGCTTGGGTCTGTGAGTACTTAGAGCCTTGCTTCAATGTGTGCCTAGTTGTTTTCTTCTGCACAGTGCAACATGTCTTTTAAAAGACACAGGAGACAGGCCCGTTGCAGTTAGTGACCTGAGCCCATATTATTAATACATTATTATACAGGAATTATATAGTGTCATCAGTTTACAGAGCACTTTACAATATAAAAGTAGACAGTACAGTTACAATGCAATTCAGGACAAGAAGGTTAGGGTCCTGCTTGTGAGAGCTCGCAATACTCATCCATTGTTTTTAGTGACTTTTTTTTGGTATCTCCAGAAGGAACTTATGCCTGTAATCTGGAATCTGGGAGCCCTATTACTATAGAGTTGTCCTCATTGGAGTCTTTTATAGCCCTGTGTTGTGAGGCTGAGATCCCCATTATGTCCACAAGACATCGTATAACCACTTTGGGTTTTTTGTCAATGTGTCTATGATTAATTGAGCAATGTGCTTGTAGATGCTTTGGTATGATTCATTACAGAATCTAACTTTGATCCTACTGGACCTAGACCTCTAACCTTATTACCATCTCTGGTTTACTTTTAGAGTCCTCACTGTCTACTCCTGAAGATAACATATTTCAGCAAATTCCATATGACTCAGTTCTTGATATGTCAATGGTGTATCTTCTACCTTGCAGTTAGAGGATCAGCCAGCTGTTCTAGGCATAAAATCTTTTAGAGCTCTTATGGCTCCAAAGACCTTTCCAAAATGCTTTATTTGTAAAACATTCCTCTATAAAGAACTCAAACAACCCATGAAATCAAGGCTTTCTCCTGAAAATGTAAAGAAGCTTTTTCCTTTGAAAGGAATTGATTGTAGCCATGGCCCCAACCCCTAAAGGCCTAATGGTGACCTCCAGAGTCAGAGAGAGCTGACATCCCTCTTCACGGCGTGGGTTACTAGGCATAGTGGGTGTCCATAGATATATAGCAACAGAACTTGAAACACTCCGACTTCACTTCACTGTGAATCTGTACACATGCCACTCATGGTATCCCTGGTGTGTAGATCTTCTGTAGATTTCCTCACTGAGCTCCTAGTCTATCACCAGACTCTTCATATCCCAGCTGCCACTGGATCCCTTGAGCTCCTCTACAGCTAACCCGCTGGTTAAATCCAAGTGTCACCTATGCTGTCCCGCTGGGTCCCTGACTTGAACACTGAAGCCCTCCCAACTTCTTCACAATCCCCGGTTAGTGAAAAAAGCTGCTCTGGTACTTCTTCAGATTGCGAAAACTAGCCTCTGATAACAGGAGAGATTGTCCCTTGATGGCGACTGTGTCCCCTTTATCCCTGACTCTGTTTCTCACTTGCCTCTGGCAACAGGAGTGATTGTCTCGGATGGCAACTGCTTTCCTTCACCAGTGGCAACTACTGGGTTCTCCCACCGGCAGAATCCCTGCAACTTGGTTGGGCTCCAAGCCTGAAGCCCCAACCCTGCGCTGCCTGCTTCCAACCTGGATAGGCCTCAGACCGCCTAGCAGCCAGTCACCCCCGGATAGGCCTCAGGCCTCTGGCCTAGCAGACGGGAGCTTTCAACACACATCCACCTAGACAGCCGTCCAGGTGGCACCAAACCCCGATCACCTGACTCTTATTGAATAAATAGACTCTCCTATCTGGCCAAGGGGTAGAAGACCCCTGTCAATTGGCTGAGACTAACTATCCACCCCTAGTCTGGATTCACTATGCCCTTGGAAATCTAATGCCACAGGCAACAGTGTCACCCAGTGACAGAAGATAGAGGTGCATCAAATATAGATTTAGGAAAAGGGTCAGTGGATCTCCCTAACAATCAGCCAGGCTGGTTACCACCTAGCAAACTATATTTGTTAGCAACCCTGCCTAACACCAGGGTGCTACATGATGATTAGTGGTCTCTGCCCAATGTAGCCACAATATTCATCCAGCTTAATAAGTATACAGGTTGTTGATATTCAGGTTTCACTGACATTTTGATTTCCTAATTGGGTCTTAGTTTGAGTTATCTAGAGTAACTCTTTGGCCCTTGTTGGTGGTGACACAGATTTGTGAATGAAAGCCATTGTGGATCGGACACCTTGAAGGAGACCCCTCCATCTTTTTTTTTTTCACAATATTTTTTATTGAGATTTTCAGTATACATAACAAAGACGTGCATAACCTAGTTAGATAGATAATCTAATGCATATCACAATACAATCTACGAACCGATTGGCAAGAACCCGCAAATGGGTAACTTTGCTTAGACTCATTGATGGTCATGAGTCAGCGGGGTACAGATACACAACACCGCATATAAGGAGGGAAGGGGTGAGAGGCGTGGGGGGGCCATCCCTCGGGGGGGATGGCTCTCCTACAGCCCACAAGACAGCAGGTGCCTAGGTCAGATAGTCAATCGATATCACAAATGAGAAAGTGACAATAGTTGAGGATAGCGTGCACTAGTAGCTCCCTAGAGATAGGTGTTCAAATTGCTAATGTGCACTTGGGGCGTTCTAACCAGAGAGTCCACCTCTTTCGAAACTGGGGGATTCGCAGGTGAGCCTTTGCTAACATGAATTCCATAAACCCTTGTTCGTTCAGGGAGGAGAGTACGTCTAGTATAGATGGAGAAGCTTGGGCTTTCCACTTTCTGGCTATAGAGAGTCTAATGGCAATAAGTATATGGGTCAGCAGAGCATGCGGAGATGTAGGCCAAGAGTCAAAGTCCAACCCAAACAGGATCAGCTGCGGGGAGAGAGTTACTGGTCTGTGAGTCAAATCTGACAGTAATTTGCTGGTATCCTGCCATAAGGAGCACAGTTTAGGGCACGACCACCAGATATGCATGCTTGTACCCTTTTGACCGCAGGCCCTCCAGCATTCATCTGTGGCTGAAGAGTATATTTTAGCCAGTTTAGCAGGGACAAGATACCAATTGTGGTATATTTTTTGTACGCTTTCCCAATGAGTGAGACATTTGGAGAACTTCAGAGGGCGTTGTTGGGCCAGGAGCCATTGCTGCTGCGTGTATGTGTGGTGAAGTTGGTGTTCCCATTGCAGCATAGCGTGGGCTTTAGTAGTGGATGTGGTGCTAGATAGCAATTTATAATAGTAGGATATGCCCTTTACTGTAGGGTTGGAATTGCAGTAAAAGCGGAGTGCGAGCCACAGCGATTGCTTCTGTGACCAATTGATTTTAGAAAGTACAAAGCGAACACTGAAGTATTTGAATAGATCTCTGGCTGGAATTTTAAATTTATCCCTCAGTTGTTGGAAGGCTAGAAATGTGGCGTTATCATCATATAAGTGGTCCAGCGAGGTGATTCCGACGTGGGACCAGTTGGTTAGTAAAATGTTGGGCAGGATAGACTGCAGCGACAACAGCGGCAGAGCTTTAAGTACCATGTGTGAAAGTCTTCCTGATGCTTGTAGGACCGAATGCCACGTTCTGATTGTAGCGTTAATAGTGTGAAGAAAGGTGTGTTGCTTATGATTCTGTATCAAAAGAGCTGAGAGCGTTAGTTTAGGATCTTTTGCTAGGACCGCTTTCTCAATTTGTAGCAATGGGAATTGAGTCCCTGGGGTCCACCAGCTTTTAGCTTTCTCCAGGATGGTTGCTTTATAATAGGCAGTGAGATTGGGTGCTCCCATGCCTCCAGAGGAAATTGAAGAACAAAGAGTCGCTCTCTTGAGCCTGGGATGCTTACCATTACAAATGAAAGATGAAACAATTGCCTGTAATTTATCTAGTTGAGAACGGAGGAACGGTATAGGTAGTGTCCGGAAGCAGTAAAGGATGTGAGGTAACAAGTACATTTTACAAAGTGCAATGCGTCCTGCCCATGAGGCCTGAACGTGTTGAAGGTCACGTATGGCCTTTTGAAGCTTGCTCAGCAGTTGATTATAATTTAGTGGTAGTAAGTGAGAGGAAGGTGTGGTCAGAGATATACCCAAGTAGGGGAGTGTGGAATCTGGAGCCCAGGAGAAAGTCGTCAATTTAGTGAGGTTTTGTTTGACTTTAGAATCTAAATTAATTCCTATCATGGCAGACTTAGTGTAGTTGATTTTGTAGAGGGAAGGCCTGCTAAAGAGATCTAGTGTTTGGTGCAGATGAAGAAGCGACAGCTGAGGTTCGGTGATTGATATGATCACATCATCCGCGTACAGGCCGATTTTGTGATCATAAGTATCAATGGAGATGCCCTTAATTAGCTCATTGGAGCGTATGGAATGGGCCAAGGGCACCATAAGTGAGAAGATTAACGGTGAAAGGGGGCAACCCTGCCTTGTGCCATTTGAGATTTTGAAAGATTCTGAGAAGATACCCGAATTGATCACCCTGGCAGTAGGAGCAGAATAGAGGGCCAATACGGCCTTAAGCAGAGGACCAGAGAAGACAAATTTCACTAAAACTGCTTGTAGGAAATTCCAATCCACCCTGTCGAACGCCTTCTCCGCATCCAGGGAGATGAACAGAGAAGGTGTTCGCTTATGTTCCACCCATTGGAGTAAACTGATATATCTCCTAGTGCCATCGGATGCTTGCCTCCCGTTCATAAATCCCACTTGATCCGGGTGGACCAAGTGAGAGATAACTGTGGCTATGCAGTTCGCAAGGAGTTTGGCAAACAACTTTGTGTCTGTATTGAGCAGTGATATTGGCCTATAACTGGCTGGTTCTTCTGATGGCTTGCCCGGTTTAGGGATGGTGGTTATAGTGGCTTCCAGGGCTTCCTCTGGGATATAACCTGTCAGCAGTGTGTGATTGAATGCCTGGCAGAGGAACGGGTTCAGTGTTTGCTTAAATTGCTTATAATATTCGTTGCAGAAACCGTCCGGCCCAGGGGCTTTATGAAGTGATAATGTGTCTATGGCGCTTGCGATCTCCAGCTCGGTAAAGGGTGAGGGATGGTAATTTCAAATGCTCTAGGAACTGTGCTATATCACGTGGGGTGGGCACCTCAGCTGCTCCTGAGGAGACTAAGTTATACATTTCTCTTAATCTAAAACAGATTTACCCGCGCCTTGGAATCAACAACAAATCAATTAATATCAAGAGCAGCTGGTATCAATATAACCATAAATTAGTTACATATCCTGTAATTTCAAACATTCGCGGTACTAAATAATTACGTCGTAATGGTGGAGACCTAAACAACACTTATGGTCTCTCTTATTATGTGTATACTCTCTTAACGAATAGAGATACCCAAACCACCGACGACTTACTCGCGCCATATAAAACCTTAAAAGTCAAATAATATACATTGATTAAATACCAATATAACTATGGTCGACGAGAACTATAATTAACTAAACAACAACTAAGGTTCCGCGCCCATTTAGACAAAATCTAATTCTCTTTACATATTGAATCAGAGGAGTCCTCGTCGACTCCACGGGTGGGGTGCACTATATCGTGTCAAGGATCTCGTAAACTTTAATGGTAGGGAGTGGGAAATGGCTCGACCTCT
>BLSH010123622.1:757462-767521 GCA_018402905.1 Glandirana rugosa | reverse complement strand
CAAAAGAGGCGCTTTTGGAGGACTCCTCAACATACTCCTTTACCTTCAGTTACGCTTTACCACTTCAAGATCTGGTAAGTGGGGTACCTTTGGGGTTCCTAGCGGAGTGTCACCTGGAGCTAAGAAGTCCATTCATGTATATGCATGTGAAGCTCAACACGAAGAAATATATCCCTATTTGTTTGTGTGGCCCTTGGAGGTCTATGAAGTCCGGTAAGTGGGGAAGCAAGTGGATGTAAATCACCAAGTGGATGTAAATCACCTTGTGAACGGGAATCCCCCCCTTCTTTCTGGAGAAGGAATTTCGTATCTTAAAGATCACTAAGAAGCTCCTCCACTTATAGGACTTTTATGTGATATGGTTATATCCAGCTTACACATATATATATATATATATATATATATCATTTGTGTTTAAGGACATTAAAGTTTGTAAGCGCCATGATTTATTAATGCAGCATTACCACCTCTGGATTTGTTGTGAATACCAGAGAGAATAATACACATATGAGAGAATTGCTTATCTCTATGGGTTTGGTGGCTGCTGAATGAGCGCGGTATATTTTGGAATTTTCACTAAGTTATACAGTTTGGCATAAAATTGACTGAACTGATCAGCTATGTCTTTAGGGTTGGAAAGGCTCCTCCGATCCGTAGAGAGCAGGTATGGGATCTTGGCATTCACTAGGTGTTTTTTTAGCTGTTTTGCTAGGAGCGTCCCTGTTTTGTTATGGTGGGCATAGAAGTTGAGTTTCAGTCTTTTCAGGGCTAGGTCAAAATTTGAATGTAGGTGGCCATGCAGGGACTTCCTAACGTGAATTAAGTCCTGTTCTAAGGAGGGGGATGGTGTCGCCTTATATGCTTTTTCAAGGGTGCTAATTTGGTGTAGGAGTTTAACTGTGGTGGCAGGTCGTTTCCTTTTCTCCTGGGCTCCAAATTTTATGAGAAGACCTCTTATCACAGCCTTGTGGGCATTCCAACAAGTAAATGGGTTGACAACAGAATTTGCATTATGCTGGAAGTACTCTTTTATCGCGGATTCGACATGTCTCTGGTAGATCGGATTGGTCAATATGGAGGTGTTAAGTCTCCATCTCTTGCCAATAGGTACGTGATCCGGGGGGAACACTTTGAGTGAAATGGGTGCATGGTCAGACCATGTAATATTGCCAATCGTGGCCTCTTGTACAGACTGAAGCGTGAGTTTGTCCACCAGAAACATGTCTATCCTGGAATAAGCTTTGTGTGTATGTGAATAGAAGGTGAAGTCCTTTTCAGTGCCGTAAAGACAACGCCACCGATCATATAGGTCCTCAGAGGAGAGGAATTTGAGCAGCGGAATGTTTCCGCAAAGGATTGGAGGAGTCTAAGGTTGAGTCTACTACTTGGTTAAAGTCCCCGCATAAAATGAGAGGATGCTGTCTAAAGGGTGTCAATTTTCCTATAACTGCCTGGTAGAATTGGCCTTGCTGAGTGTTAGGGGTGTAGATATTGACCAGAGTCATCGTTTGATCATTAAAGGTGGCATGGAGGATAATGTATCTTCCCAACGGGTCAATTTCGGAGTGTAGTAGTTTAAATGCTACTGAAGAGCCGATAGCTATTAAGACCCCTGCTTTTTTCTTGGGGGCATTTGCCATAAAGCATAGAGGAAATAATTTGTGATTACAGGCGGGCGGTTTAGATGCAGCAAAATGTGTCTCTTGGGCGCAGATGATGTCTGCCTTGCTGACTACGGCTTCTTTCCAGAATTGCTGGCGCTTGAAGGGTGAGTTGAGACAATTGGCATTTAGGGACATTATGCTCAAGGCCATGGCTCAGTGTGGCTAGATCAGAGGTAGAGTTGAAGGGGGAGAGAGTAAGGATGACACCTGCTATTCAATTATGTTAATGTGTGCAAAAGTAAATGTCAAAATCAAGTATACAAGAAATAACACAAACAATGTTTTACCTTATCTGGACGTCATGAAAATGGAAAGCAAAAACAAACAACTTAAGTAGAAATAGTCTAGGTTGCCAGTATTCGATCTACTTATAAATTCAATTAACCGAAAGTGCGTAGAACTTTTCTAATACCTGGGGATTATAATAGATGCTGAGAAGGAAAAAAGAGAAAAAATATATACCTAAAAGAAAACAGAAACTACCAACAAGAAGAAAATACTCATCTGGAACTGAGTTGCTCATTGGTTTGTGGTATCTTGATGCTAAGAGTGTCAGGCCGTAGCCTGTGAGGAGCTCCTCGTGGGCCGTGATGTTGATCCCGACCTTGGGTGCGATATGAGGAAGGGCGACCCCTGGTGGGCGGTTGAGATCTCTGCCAGTCCGGGAGCGGAGGCGGGGGAGACATGATTCCCCAATTCAGCAGGCGTTTCACACCTTCTTTAGGGGAGATGATGGTCGTAGGTTGATTGTGGTAAGTGACAATCAGTTTAGCTGGAAAGTCCTACTTGTACGGTATGTTGCGCTCACGAAGGATTGATGTGACCTGAGCAAATTCCCTTCTATTCCTGGCCGTTGCTGCGGATATATCCGTGTAGAGTGAGATGTTGGCCTGAGGATCTGAAAGGGATTTACTCGAACGCACTGCCAACATAAGCTTTTCCTTGACTTGATAAAAATGTATGCGGGCCAGCACATCTTGCGGGACTGTCTCTGGTAAGTAGTTAGGTTTTGCTATCCTATGCGCCCTGTCGATCATCATTTCCGCTTGTGTCAATTGTGGGATAAGCTTAAGGAACAACTGATGGAGGAATGATGTGAGCTCTGAAGGCTTGACTGATTCAGGGATGCCCCTGAACTTGATGTTGTTCCTCCTGGAACGATCTTCAAGGTCAGCCACTTTCGCCTGTAGGTAGTGTATATCTTCCGCGTGATGGAGGATTTCTTCTGAGCATTCCCGGTATTTTGAGGCCTGCTCCGCTACTTGCCCCTCCAGGGAGTCGAAACGGTCCTCTACCTGCTCCACTCTGGCCTGGAGTCCCGACAGGGATGATCGAAGCTCATTTCTGAGGTTGTTTTGCAGTGACAGAAGCATCAATTTCAAAGTGTGCTCCGAGGCCGGTTGATCACTGGTGGGAAGATCCGCCAAGGAGTCGCGGGGGCTGGGACTGCTTTGCTCATGACTCCAGTGTTGTTTCTTATAGAGAGGCACCTTGGAGGGTGAGGGTGCTGGAGATTGAGCTGCTCTTTTGCCCCTGTCAGGAGTAGTTGCTTGGGGTGAATGAGTGCATTGCTCTGAACTGTCCATTTCGTCTGGGTAGCCGACATATACCTTGGGCTCAGTTGATGACAGGGAGGCCATAGGAGGCAGAGACGCGACAGGCCTGGTTTGGGATTGTTGCATGTTGTTTTTAATGAAGAAATCCGAAATGCTGCTATGAGAACCCTTTTGGGGAGATTTCGTATTGGGCATACCACGTGTCCTCAGATTCAGCTGGTAGTGACCAGTATTAGGTGACAGAGGCACCCACAAAATTGCAATCGAACCCCATCAGTGCACTGCCTGTTGCGGGATTCCCTGAGCAGGGAACAGGTCAAATGAGGTGGAATATTGAATGGTTGGCCCCAAGAAGGCGGCTTCCAACACTGGAGATGATGCTTGAAGCGACTGACTTGAGGGAAATGTTGAGGGTAGCTAGGAGGACTGCGGCTCACAGAGTAGGGTTAATCAGTAATCGAGCTAGGAGTATTGTTCTGGGATAGTTTGCACTATGAAGCAAGTATGATGGACCGTGGATGCTGTGATGGCAGAGGATCGTAGGCTGGCTGTCGTTCGTGTTTGGGGCAGTGGAGAGATTTGGTTGGGCCGTAAGGAGAGGCTGTGGGAACGCGGCTGAGGTTGTTTCCTGTGTAACAAGTGGCTCCCAGGCTGGATGTCGGTGGATGCTACTGCTGATGAGTCATGGGTCGCAAGATGGTGGCCTCCCCCCCCACTGCTGTATGATCAGTGGCCTTCTCAGATCTCAGGCCCGTACTGGTGGTGTGAAACACGGCCGGATCATAAGAAGGGGTTGCTGGGAAGCTTGTAAAATCCCTGTGGCCTCTGGAGGCTCCTAACGTGAGCGGATGATAGCGGGGGATGCTGCTGCCCTTGTACAGGCCACAAGATGGCGGCCACTTTCCTTCACAGTGGCTGTGATGCGGCCTACTTGTTTGATCGCCCCACTATTCGACTGGACAGTGAGAGGAGGCTATAGGGAGGCCGATGGTGTCACTCCGGCCGTGTGCCTGATCAGCTGGGGCCCGGATGGCGCTGGATGAAGTGGCGCCTGTGAGATGGCAGCCGTTTACCTTGCTGGTGGTGGTGATGCGGCCTATTTGTTCGGTCGCCTCACTATCCGGCTGATCAGTGAGAAGAGGCTGTAGGAAGGCCGATGGTGTCACCCCGGCTGGGTGCCTGAGCAGCTGGAGCCCGGATGCCGCTGGATGAAACGGGGCCTATGTGATGGCTGCAAGATGGCGGCCGTTGTCTTTGCTGATAGCGGTGATGCGGCCTAGTCGTTCGATCGCCTCACCATGCGGCTTGTCAGCGAGAGGAGGCTGTAGGGAGGCCGTTGGTGTCACCCCGACAGTGTGCCTGAGCAGCTGGAGCCTGGATGGCGATGGATGAAACAGGGCCTGTGTGACGGCTGCAAGATGGCGGCCGTGTTCCTTGCTGGTGGCGGTGATGCGGCCTAGTCGTTCGATCGCCTCACTATGCGGCTTGTCAGCAAGAGGAGACTGTAGGGAGGCCTGTGGTGTCACCCCGGCCATGAGCCTGAGCAGTTGGAGCCCGGATGGCGACGGATAAAGCGGGGCCTGTGTGATGGCTGCAAGATGGCGGCCGCGACCTAGATGAGGTGGTATGCAGGGAGCTGCTCCGTGTCCCCCAGTCTACACTGTCCGGCTTCACTATGTGGTGGAGGGTAGAGGGAGCGGCCTGGGCGCTGGTGCTAGGGGGAGAGAGTGCTCACCCGATCTCCTTACACCCACGCGGCTGCCGGTGGGATGTGGTGCAGTTCCAGGGAGAGATGGCACTGGTTCCACCTCCGGGGGGCCCTGTGGCTGCTTCTGTCCCCCTGTGCCCTTCTATATCACAGGGAAGGGTGGGTAAGAGCTTTGGGGCCCCTCGGCTATGGATTTGGGGGTGGCTCCTGTGCTGGGATGCTGCTTGTAGGTTGCTAAAAGTTCCAGGTTGAGAGTAGAAGAGCAGTCAGGCATCCATCACTGACTGCGGCTGGCCACGCCCCCGACCCCTCCATCTTAAGGACAACCCCTCTTGTCCTGGAGTTTTGAGAACAAATGTCTGACACCCTGCACTTCAGCTGTGATGGTCTGTTGCAAGTACCTATGCTTGTGTCATGCATGGTTATAATGCCTGTTCAGATGTTTAGTGCGCTTTGGCTTTGTGTCTGACATGCTGAGGATATGCTCAAGGAACATTTGATTTACATTAAGGGTGGGTGTTGCTTTTACTCTGTCATTTCTGTTGCCTCTGGTGCTCAAGACTGTGCACCTGCCTCAACACAGGAAATTGTGGGATGGAGTAAAGGAACACTATTCTTTGTTTGCTAATACAGTGGTACCTCATGGGTAATCACAGTCTAACCCCCACTCAAGCTCCAGAGCTTAAGGCCAGAAGACCTCAATCTCATCTACTCATTATTTTTGCAAGTGAGAGCTGTCTATCCATCTTACTTTTCTTCCTCACAGTGTGCATGCTCAGACTTCCTCTTGTAGTTTCAACTCTAGAGCCTCGAATCAGACACTTCACTTATCTGCCATTTCTAGTAATACTGCATCCCATTGTGCTTTATCCCAGGTTTCTTTGGGTTCCCTGCACCCTAAGATCTTTGATCCCTAACCTGATAACACCTTACTCTTGGGAAACCACCACAGATGATTACAAACCTTATGCTGCTTGACTCTCTTCAACCATGTCTCTCTGCTGCGGGATCTTGTGTCCTGCAAGATCGACAGAGATCAGTACCTACTACTATATTACTTAGTAAGCACCTGCTTCTTCAGTACCTTCTGATTGTTCTAGATGCTACCCACAACACTGACCCATAAAGTATGTCCACCCCTTTGCTGGCCTACCCACTGTGGAACACTCAGGGGACTTTTACTAACAGAGTCATTATCCTAGTTGTGCACTTCATTCTAAAGCTGGTCATAGACACATAGTTTCTTTCACTCAGCCAGCAGGTTAAAAAAACAAAAACAAACAGATGTCTCCATTCATGCAAATGAGGTGCATGGAGGAATCCCCCTGCTGGAATATTGTATTCTGACAGAAACGGCGCAGCATGGCACCTGTGAGATGGAGCTTAGATGCAGTGGTATGGAGACTGTCCCGTTAGACCACATGTGTCAAACACAAGGCCCGCGGGCCAAATCCGGCCCTCCAGGCCATTTTATGTGGCCCTCGCACCTCTCAGAGCTGCAGTAGAGCTCCAGCCCTCCTACAGACCCTGCACTTTCTGCTTCCCAGTTCCACCCCCAGCTTCTTCCCAGCAGCAACACAAGGTAAGGGGGTGCACTTTGATGCAAGGGACATCTGATGTAAGGGGGGTGGGATACTCTGGACATCCAGTATTAGATACAACCGGCCCTTTGAGGGCAATCCTAATGCTGACGCGGCCCTCAATGAAGTTGAGTTTGACACCCCTGCGTTAGACTAAGGCACAGGTAGCCATCAGGATCAGAGACATGATCGTGAAGCAAGCTGAAGTCAGCAAGGGAAAACAGCATGAAAGAAGTAAGTGACCAGGCCAGGATCATAAATGGAGGAGTGAAAGGAAGCATGGTCAAGCAAGATGCCAAGGTCAAGATGATGAGAAGAGTAGAGTTTAGTCGAGACAAGCCAAGTTTGGAAGTTGGAATTCAGCAGAGTACAATCAGAAGCAAGTTGGGTCAGCAATAGGTAGTCAGGAAACAGGAACACAGGTCAGAAGGTAGCTGAAGATCATCCAGTGATTGCCAATCATTCGTCCTTACTTTAAATAGAGCGCTTGGTGCCAATCCTGAGATTGGGTGTGCGTGGGAGTGCGCCAAGGTATGCATACGTGCACATCGACATGCACGCAACATGTTACAACAGTTACTGGAAAGAGTCCCCTGCCTGTGTGCTGGCACATGGGTGCCACTGTTAACATCCTGACACTCCCTCTGTATCTGACTGGGTGACCTATTCTCTACATTGGAGAGGGTTTGATGTGTCAATTGTCACACTTTGTTTTCATCCTGGAGTCAAGGTATTGGTTTCTGGATTCCCACATCCACTGTTTCCTACTTTGAAGAGTGGGAGTTCTGCAAGTGAGTGTGCCTCCTTACTTCCTCGGAAAGAAGTATCCATTGCCAAGTTCCCTGGAGGGTCAGCAATCAGAACACTCTTATCTTGCTGCTGAATTCCCCTAAGTGTTTAAATCTGGAGACCCTGATAGGACCTCTTTACTAGACGATAGATCTTCTGTGACTGAACTGTGGTCTTTTAGGTCTCCTTGCATTCCTTCCTATTCCTATTCTTTATCAAGCTAGTACTAGGATTTCCACCCCTAGCTCCTTTATGGAAGATTCCGATTCTGCCCTATTACAGGGTTAAGTTTTTATGACTCTTAGACTCATATATATTATAATTCAGGCAGTTTGCATATGATAAAGCTTCACCATTGCCTGCCCCCTTTTTTACATAGGTGTTGATGTTCATCTCACCTAAAAGGATTTGGGTTGCTACCCTTCTATTTTTCCTTCTTTTCCCTCTCTCTCCTTTTGGATTATCTGTTGAGAGGGCTTACTCATCCATACAGGTTTATTAAAGAGGTTACTAATTTAACATATTTCCCTCAAGTGAATAGTTTAGGGGGTTCTATGTAAGCCTGGCTGCTCTTTTTCTGAACATATCTTTTCTATCCAAGTATCCTTTCCTTGAAGTCAAGGGTTAGGTTAATTTCATTCCACCAGTTTTTTTTATGGTGCATTATTTGTTTTCCTTCACATTGCTAATTTAGGCCCATCATTCTTCAGGTAGCAGTTTCCCTTTACTGGCAATTACCTTTCCTGGTTTGGAGCACTAGGTTGATCATTAATGCCATCGCCATTGGGTTATGGTAATTTCCGTATTTAATTAACCCTGATTCACCTATCCTTAGTTCCTGTGTTGATCACTTCAGATACATTTTGTTATATGATTTCCACGTCTGTTCGATATTTCATTGGTTATTACCCACCGCTCATTTGTACTATTTTTACTTTTATATTTTTGTTTTGTCCATTGACACACACGGGTATGTGTCATTGGCCTTATATTCGATATTGGGTTATACAGGGGCTGGCTTAATGTTTTTTGTTTGCCAGTGTCCCAACCACCTGTAGTCAGCAGTATAACCAAAATGTCTAAGAACTACTATAATCTTGTGTCCCTCAATGGACAAAAGTAAAACAATTTAAATTTTTCCTTCTATCAGTGTCTCTTTTGGAGAGACTTCCCCTCATTTCCTGCCCTTGTGACAGGGGGACAGGAAGTGGAAAGAAATCTCTGCAACAGGGACCCAGACTGCAGTAGAAAACGTACATCAAGCAAAACATTTTCTTGGGGTTGAACGTTAAAGAAAAAATCTTTATTATTTAGGATTGAACAGAAAAAAAATGCATTTACTTCTTTTTTCTTTTGGTAACTAAAGAAACCACAATGTACATCCAAGCAAAAACCATTACTCTGAAAAAGTAATAAAATAAATATTGCTGAAATTATCTCTGGCGCAGCCATATGCAACAATTGATAACAGTTCTTTAAATTGGCCTGGAGCTACACAAAGCTTTACACGTTAATCCTATTTTAGACTTTCTCATAAGAATCACAAAGGACATTTTAGTTCTACTTCTGTAAACTCATTTTAATTGTGTTATTTTTCCTGAAAGAGCAATTATTCTACTTAAATAATGCTGGGCCTGGTAGATTGTTTTGGTTGTCATGTTATATTTTTCTTTCTACATATACATTTTATTAGTGCTTTAGCTGTACTTCTGGGTAGGGGAGCACTTGCCCTGAATAATTCACATACACTGACAGCACAGGCTCCATCTACCATTAGGTCTCATACACACGGGCGTAATAGCAAAACGTCAGGACGACATCAGGCAAAAATCGGCGTCAAAAACACGATTTCGTCTGCGTTTTTCATTGGCATTAAACCACTTCAGCCCCGGAAGAATTTCCCACTTTAGGACCAGAGCACTTTTTGCGATTCGGCGCTGCGTCGCTTTAACTGACAATTGCGCGGTTGTGCGACGTTGTACCCAAACAAAATTTGCGTCCTTTTTTTCCCACAAATAGAGCTTTCTTTTGGTGGTATTTGATCGCCTGTGCGTCATTTCTTATTGCCGCTATAAACAAAAGAAGAGCGACCATTTTGCAAAAAAACCCAAATTTCTTACTTTTTGCTAAAATTCAAATCCAAAAAAAAATATAAAAAACATTTTTTTCACCGTTTTTGGCCGATTTATATAATTCCTCATATTTGCGATAAAAAAAATTGCAATCGGCGTTTATTGATTGGTTTGCGCAAAAGTGGCCGCGTTTACGGATGGTGAGAATTAATTTCTGGGGTTTTTATTTTTTTTTTATTTTTTACTAGTAATTAGAGTTGAGCGAACTTCTAGAAGTCCGGGTTCTGCTGGTTCGGCCGAACTTCGGGACAAAGTCCGGGTTCGGGTCCGGACAGAACCCGAACTTTGTCCCGGACTTTCAAGCCCAAGACAGGCCTGGGCTTGGGCCTGAAACAGGGCTTCAAGCCGGCTTGGTCGTCTTGGGCCTGAAGATCTTCAAGCGAGTTGAGATTAATGATCATTTTTTATTTTTTTTTTATTTTTGGGGTCTTTAATTAAGAGTGGTAGGCATTTGCGCCGGTGAAAACGCGTTTGGTTAGTTATTTGCGGCTAACGTTAAAAAAAATAGCGTTTATACTCCTTAATATATTTAGCCGGTTTTTGCCACTTTTTTTACAAAAAATATAAAAAAAAACCTAAACTTAAAATCGTTTTTCATTCTTTAAACCCAAAAAAACGTTTTACCAGCGA